>ONZH01006652.1:0-47969 GCA_900303285.1 Rhinella marina
ACATAAAAATATTTGCAAGTTTGCTAGTAACATTTAATTATCTGTGTACCAAACCTCAATTATAGTCCTCATTAGGGTTGAGTGAATCGAGTTTGCATTGCTGTATCCAAACCCTAGTCTTTTAAAAACTACTTTGAGAATATGGGCTCTGTCTTACTGTAAAATGTATAGTCTCTGCAGAGGTCTTTCCAAAGTCTCCAGGAATTATTGCAAGACTTACTTCGTCTAACCTCTATCACTTGTCACTTTGCTTATTTGCTTAAATTACTGTATCAAAATGCAAAGCTGAGACTGGCTTACAGCAATCTGAACTTGATTCCCTCAACCCCAGGGGCGTTGCTAGAGTCTCAAACGATCCGGGGCCCAAGCCCCAATGCATATAGCCCAATTCTCTAAGTCGATCACCTTCCCCCCCATTCCGCAGCAGCACTTACCTTTCACATCCAGGGCCTCCAGGTGACGTCTCCACTGATGTAGATCTTCTCCATTTGGTCCGGACATCTTCTCTCAGCCTCGTCTCTGCAGAGTGTGACACACGGACATCTTAGCTTCCTCACATTTCTATCGTCATCCCCCATCCTCGAGCCCCCACAGTGTTATCCTGCTCCTCGCTGTGCCCCTCCAAAACCTCCAAATACTATCCTGAAGAAATATCAGTGTCCTCCCACCATAGTAATAGTGCTCCTCATAGTCCCACCAATAGTAATCCCCTTCTAGAATGCCCTCATTAGTAATACTGCCCCCTATTGGACCGAACAGTGATAATGCTCTCCTAGAGTGCCCCCATTAGTAGAAGAGCCCTACAGTATTAATAATGCCCTCACAGAGCGCCCATAAGAAATAAGGCCATCTATTGTTCCCCAGTGGTAATAAAGCTCTCTACAGAGCCCTAAGTAGTAATAACCCCCCCACCCCCACCCCATAGTGCTCTTAGTAGAAATAAGGTGGATCTATAAGACCATCCTATAGAGCCCCCACTAGTAATAAGAACATCTATAATGTCCCCTGGATTTATAATACCCCTACAGTTCCCCAGTATTTATATCGCCCCCTCCTGTTATAATGCCCCCTGTAGTATTCCTCCCTTTAGTGCCCTCAGCAATGATGATTCCTCAGCCCCTCCACCATACAGTCCCATGTAAATAAAATTATTTTCCCACCCTCCGCCGTAGAGTTCCATGTAAATAACATCACTCCCTCCCATAGCCCCCTCCAACATACAGTCCCACGTTAATAGGCTCACCCACTGAACATTCAGTCCCATGTAAATAAAATCCCTCTCTTAATCCCTAACATACAGTCCCAGTTAAATAACTACAACTCCCAGCATTGTCCTTATAGCAGACCTCAGCAGAGTTTCTTCCCCCTAGAGTTCTCTTCCATGGAGCCTCTCCTGCACTGGTCACATGATGACATGTGACCAGTGACATCATCGCAGGTCCTTCTCAGCTACTGCACGATCACATGACCTGTGATGTCACCACAGGTCCTACATCTTGGTGCAGTGGTTTAGATTCGATTGTATTGCCGTCCTGAGGATGGCAATACAATTGTATCTAACAGGCAGGCAGGACATTCGGGGCCTGGGAGGAAACATCAGGGGCCCAGGCCCCGAATCTTTTAGCCTAGCAACGCCCCTGCTCAACCCTAGTCCTTATAATAAAATGCCTGTTAAATGGTGAGTGTAAAACAAAAGACCAAGGCCTCACCATCTAAGAATTAAGATGAATGCATGAATGAGTAGTGCAAACAGCAGTAGCAGCACCAGCTGTCTAGCCTGTTGTAGTATTAGGCCACAGTTCTCTCTGGCTTACAAAATGCTTCTTCTCCTTGAGGCCCCAGAAAAGCTTTTCAGTTGCATAATCTCTTTCTTCACTGTCCCCTCCTAATGGGGCATATTTTTTTGTAATAAGAGGCAACAAAAAACCATGTGCTATAGAATACACTCACAACAGTTTTTGCTAACTTGTGTGAAAACTGCCAAGAGGAGGTGGTTCAGACAAAGCTGGGAGACCCCAAAGAGCTTAAACGGTTGGGTGAGGGGGGTGGGGGGAGAAGCGAAAATTTGTAAAAATTAAAAAAGAGAGAGCAGCAAACTATATATCTGAGTCCTAGGAGACTTCAGAGTGTCATATACAAAGTTTAAGTACACTGAGAGCACTTTTGATTTGAGTTTTATTGATTCAGATACAAAGAGAATACAAAATTAATTTCAAGAAATTCTCTAGGTTGACTAGTCCAGCTCAGTATTCAAAAACATCTGAAGCTTCTACAGTCATGGCCAAAAGTTTTGAGAATGACACAAATATTATATTTTCACATGATCTGCTGCCCTCTGGTTTTTATGTGTGTTTGTCAGATGTTTTTATCACATACAGAAATATAATTGCAATCATATTATGAGTAACAAAAGCTTATATTGACAGTTAGAATGAGTTAATGCAGCAAGTCAATATTTGCAGTGTTGACCCTTCTTCTTCAGGACCTCTGCAATTCTCCCTGGCATGCTCTCAATCAACCTCTGGACCAAATCCTGACTGATAGCAGTCCATTCTTGCACAATCAATGCTTGCATTTTGTCAGAATTTGTAGGTTTTTGTTTGTCCACCCGTCTCTTGATGATTGACCACAAGTTCGGGGGAGTTTCCAGGCCATGGACCCAAAATCTCTATGTTTTGTTCCCTGAGCCATTTAGTTATCACCTTTGCTTTATGGCAAGGTGCTCCATCATGCTGGAAAAGGCATTGTTGATCGCCAAACTGCTCTTGGACGGTTGGGAGAAGTTGCTCTCGGAGGACATTCTGGTACCATTCTTTATTCATGGCTGTGTTTTTAGGCAAGACTGTGAGAGAGCCGATTTCCTTGGCTGAGAAGCAACCCCACACATGAATGGTTTCAGGATGCTTTACAGTTGGCATGAGACAAGACTGGTGGTAGCGCTCACCTCGGCTTCTCCGAATAAGCTGTTTTCCAGATGTCCCAAACAATCGAAAAGGGGATTCATCAGAGAAAATGACTTTACCCCAGTCCTCAGCAGTCCACTCCCTGTACCTTTTGCAGAATATCAGTCTGTCCCTGATGTTTTTTCTGGAGAGAAGTGGCTTCTTTGCTGCCCTCCTTGAGACCAGGCCTTGCTCCAAGAGTCTCCGCCCCACAGTGCGTGCAGATGCACTCACACCTGCCTGCTGCCATTCCTGAGCAAGCTCTGCACTGCTGGTAGCCCGATCCCGCAGCTGAAACACTTTTAAGAGACGGTCCTGGCGCTTGCTGGTCTTGGGCGCCCTGGAGCCTTTTTAGCAACAATGGAACCTCTCTCCTTGTAGTTCTTGATGATGCGATAGATTGTTGACTGAGGTGAAATCTTTCTAGCTGCGATCCTCTTCCCTGTTAGGTAGTGATGAGCGAATCGAAGTGGCAATATTCGTGATTCGCACGAATATTGCCCGCTTCGGCTCGGCTCTGCATCCCGAGGCAGCGCGGACTCGTGATTATTCGTGCGTCACTGCAAGTTTGAAATGCCCCGTATTTTCAGCCAATCAGCATCAAAGGGAAGCCTGTGGGAACGCCTGCTGTGATGTAACAGCCCCTATACCACCCCAGCAGTGATTGGCTGGCAGTGACATGTGACCTAAATTTACATAAGGTAGGGACCTGCACAGTGTCAGACTGGCCCACCAGGGGACCGGAGGATCCTCCGGTAGGCTCCAAGCCACCCAGCCACTTAAAAAAAAGTATACTTACCTGTCCTGCCGCGCTGCCGCTGTCCTCGGCTCCCACGCTCCACTGTCTTCCCTTCCGGCGCGCACTATGACCTGACGCAGCGGCAGGGCAGGTAAGTATGCTTTTTTTAAGTGGCTGGGTGGGCTGATCTGAGGTCTTGGGGGGGGGGGGGGAGACCCTGATCTGAGGTCTGATGGGGCACAAGACGCTGACCTGAGGTCTGATGGGGGCACGAGACGCCGACCTGAGGTCTGATGGGGGCACGAGACGCCGACCTGAGGTCTGATGGGGGCACAAGACGCCGACCTGAGGTCTGATGGGGGCACGAGACGCCGACCTGAGGTCTGATGGGGGCACGAGACGCCGATCCCTGTACTGTGACATCACTGTGTTTATTATCCCTGTACGGTGACATCACTGTGTTTATTATCTCTGTACTGTGACATCACTGTGTTTATTATCCCTGTACAGTGACATCACTGTGTTTATTATCTCTGTACTGTGACATCACTGTGTTTATTATCTCTGTACTGTGACATCACAGTGTTTATTATCCCTGTACAGTGACATCACTGTGTTTATTATCCCTGTACAGTGACATCGTTGTGTGTATTATCCCAGTGCAGGAAGAGGTAAGTGGTCTGTGTTTGTGTGTTTGTTTTCTATTTTTCAGGGTCGTGAATGCAGAGGACTACGTCGGATTCGGTGGACTACGTCGGACCAGCTTTTTTTTTCTTTTTTTTTTTTAATAAAATGGTCAAACGGGGTCTGAGGGAGTGTTTATTTCAATAAAATGTTTTATACTTGTGTGTGTGTATTTTTTTTTACAATACTACAGTTTTAGTAATTATGGCTATCTACAGACGGCCCTGATTACTAATACTGGGCTTAGTGCTTGCCGGTATGGCAGGCCAGCACTAACCCCAACATCTATTACCTCGGCACCCACCGCCACCAGGGGTGCCGGGAAGAGCCGGGTACCCACAGGACCGGACCTTCTAAATTGAGGGTCTGGCTCTGGGGCGGCTGCAGGCTGGGAAGGGCCAATAACCGTGTCCCTTCCCACCCTGGTAGTGCCAGGCTGCCGCTGCTGGTTGTATCTGGCTGGCAAAGGAAAAAAGGGGGGGACCCCATGCCAATTTTTTTTTAATTATTGAATTATTTTTGTAAAAAGCATACTTACCTGTTCTGGCCTGCCGCTGTCCTCAGGCTCCCCGCTCCACTGTGTTCCCTGCCGGTGCGCACTATGACCTGACGCTGCGTCAGGTCATAGTGCGCGCCGGCAGGGAACACAGTGGAGCGCGGAACCTGAGGACAGCGGCGGCCAGAACAGGTAAGTATGCTTTTTTTAAAGTGGCTGGGTGGGCTGATCTGAGGTCTGAGGGGGGCGCGGGGCCCCCCATGAAATCATTGGAGCGGGGGCCTGGAGCAGTAGCTCCAGGTGCTCCAATTATAATCCGGCCCTGGCAGCGAGGCAGATATTAGAACATGGCAACCGCGTTAAAGTGATGTGCGCGCCATGTTCTATGTATCGGACGGCAAGAAAACTCGGTATCTCACTAGGTACCGAAACAGTACCGAGTTTTCGATATATCGTGCAACACTACTTTCAACTACCTCACCCCCCGACACCTGTGTCTCGCCATTGTCCACCACCTCCTCAGACAACACTGGTAAATCCCCACTGTCAGCACACTGAGACTGCAAAAGGTCTTGCGAATTGGGGCAGATAATGTTCTGGGGTAGCACATCAGAGAAGGGGTGACTATGGGGTTCCAGGGAGTACGTGACCACATGCAATCTCCATCCAAAAAGTCATACTGAGGCTCACCACCATGCTTTACACTGCAATCTTATTGAAAGACAGACAATCAGGGGTTCACCGCCAGGTTGTCAGGCAGCATTTTTAAGTGGGTCACCATTACCGTGTCCCTGAAAATTGCCTTGGGGTCATCACCAGACTATTGGCCAGATTTAGAAAAAATGGTGCAATTAGGGAGCCTCAGAGGCATCCCTACATGCTGCCCCTGGTGTTTCCTATCCATTTCCAAGGTGTTTCCATCTTTTTTCTGAGGTTTTCACATGTTCGGGGCAAACTTGACTGTGCAGAACCTTTGGCCCCTGCAAAAATATTCGGGTCTCCCATAGACTTTAATGGGATTCGTGATTCGGCTCGAACCCACGAATCCCGCGGAAAATTCGGGCCAAATTCCGAATCCCTGAATATTTTAGGATTCAATCAACTCTACTGTTAGGCCATTTTTGTGCAGTGCAATGATGACTGCACGTGTTTCTTTAGAGATAACCATGGTTAACAGAAGAGAAACAATGATGCCAAGCACCAGCCTCCTTTTAAAGTGTCCATTGGTGTCATTCTTACTTAATCATGACAGATTGATCTCCAGCCCTGTCCTCATCAACACCCACACCTGTGTTAATGGAGCAATCACTGAAACGATGTTAGCTGGTCCTTTTAAGGCAGGGCTACAATGATGTTGAAATGTGTTTTGGGGGATAAAGTTCATTTTCTAGGCAAATATTGACTTTGCAAGTAATTGCTGTTAAGCTGATCACTCTTTATAACATTCTGGAGTATATGCAAATTGCCATTATAAAAACTGAAGCAGCAGACTTTGTAAAAATTAATATTTGTATTATTCTCAAAACTTTTGGCCATGACTGTAGGCTACAATTCAACATCTGTAACAAGGCCTCAACTTACACGTGCCACTTATTATACAGGTGGCAAAAAGGCCACACCCTTAATCACCTGTGCTATGAATTGGAAATGTTTGAATCCAATTAAAATTAGGTTAAATCTTTCATATAGTGTTTAATCTAATGTATAATAATCTATGTACTAATCTATCTATCTATTGCACTAAATCCATCTTGCTTACCCCACTCAGTCAAGCTCCAGCAATTCTAGAAAGTAAATGCATCTCTACCCCTGTACACAAGAAGCCATTAGATAACACTCCACTGGTATCAATTATTAAAGCTCAGAATACTGAGTCCCCCACACTTTATATCACACAATAGGTCTAACAACTCCTACAGGCCACCGATTTCATTTCGGGGTGCTCTATGGGATACGTGGGCCCAGTTCTCATGATCAGTGGTGGTCTCAGTGGTAGAAACCCACTGATCTAATAGCTATCCTCTAACCTGCTTCTGGAGAGGTTTTACAACCATATTGTATGTAGTAGATAATTCAACTCTATTCAACCTTGGTTTCACCAACTTAAAAGGGTTTTCCAATTACACATAAATATAAAACACTAGCATTGAACCTTACTGCATTATATTAATCAGATGATCAGAAGTTTTGAGTGCATTTTGACTCCTCCAGGGTAATTGTGATCTGTGACCACAACCTGTGTTTGCATCCTACTGCAAGTCTCATGGGGATCATCTGTAGCATCAGGCCTTTGCCTCTCCTTCCCCTCACAGCTGGATGATCACAGGTCCAAGCAGGGCCTGGCAGCCTCAATAGTATTCACTTCAGTACAGTGAATACTAATGAAGCTATGTTGGATATGGGTTATTTGAAAGACCTTCTTCAGCACATAGAATTTTACTAAACAAGTTTTCAAATAGGTCCTCTTCAGGATTTGCACCCAAGGGCTTCTGTATGGTAGGCAGAAGAGTTACCTTTACAATACAGACCTGCTCTGTTGGAATGGCTGAATTTCTGTCCTGCATTATGGAAACCAGAAAGATTTGTTATGCTTGCCCATAGACCTCTATTATGAAGGATCAAAACGGAGAGCCTGTAAAAGTTCCCATTTTGAATTCCATCTTACAAATTCCGTTAATAATAACGGAATTCATAATGTTGATGTGAACTCGCCCTAAGCATGTTACAAAAACTTTAATGGTTTATGTTGTGTTATTAATTTTTAGTAACAATAATTTTATTGAAAAATGTAACTTTCACCATTAAAAAGCTAGAAATTAAAATTTATATTTTTGCGCCATAACTTAACCCCTTTGTGACTCTTGCCGTATGTGTATGGCGGAAGTTTTCACTATAAAGATGGCGCCTGCTTGCAAGTACAGCAGACCTCATAGTTAGAGAGGAGCGAATTTTTAAAAAATTCGATTCAGTTGGTTCGCTGAATTTTCCGAAAAGATTTGGTTTGATCCGAATAAATTCGTGGCGAATCGCGTTAAAAAACGGCTACTTCCAGGCTGCAGAGAGCCTGTATAGTGGTGTAGAACACTGTGCCTTGCAGTAACACGCATAGGGAGTCTGCTGTGGTAGTGAAACAATACTGTGAGCAAGTATGACACGCAGATAACAGGCGTCCCTCTTAGAATCGCTGCACACTACTTAATTTGGCCAGTTATGGGGCCAAAACTCACCAAATAACTCAAGTCTGAACTCAGCCTTACAGGTCAATTTTGGCGCCAGCTATAAAGAACCGTTCAGAGCCCCAAGATCCTACTAGAGCGCCAAAGAGCGCACTCCTTTTACACCAATTCACTGATTCCACATAGATTTCTAACATGACATGTTCTATTACATGCTTAAACTAGCAGTGCCCCCCCCAGACAGTGTGAAGATGGCAGTGACAGCAGCATCAAGAGACCACAGAATGGCACGACAATAGTGTAGAGGAGGCAGTGGCAGCAGCTGTAGCATCAGGAGACCACAGAGTGGCAGGACGATAGTGGGGAAGTGGCAGCAGCAGTAGCAGCATCAGGAGACCACAGAGTGGCACAACGACAGAGTAGGTTGACACAATTATAAAGTAGGTTGACACAATTATAAAGTTACACAGTGGCACAACGACCGAGTAGGCAGTAACAGGTGCCATTTTTGAGGGGGAGATATTTATCGCCCAGAATGCAGCAGGAAGCATTCTAATAGGAGTTTGTTTGTATCACTAGCGTGCCACCAAGGTGTCCGGCCTTGGTGGAGTAAAGGCCAGCAGATTATGTGTCCACTGAGGTAGTCAGTGGATACCTTAAGACTTAGAATAGCTGGTTCCAGCAAGTGCGGGTCTGGCTTTTACTGGGAGCAGGCAATGTGCTGGGTGGGTGCCTGTTCTCCATGCTCCAGTCCGGGACTTGGGGCATGCTCATATCCAGGATTCCTATTTAATCCTGCTGCTGGACTTGGGTGTGTCTCAGTCTGGGGAAGAAGGCAGTCAGTGTGAGGTAACACTGACTGTGTGTGCGGTGTTGAATTGTCCCGGCTGCGATCCAGAGTATTTGGCTGTATCGAATTGGAAGCCTAATAAACAGGACTTTGCTGAACTTTGTGGTGTCCCTGCCTCTTTACACTGGTCAAGTGAGTACGATTCCTTACAGTTGACAAGATTGAAAACGTCAGTAGAAGTTTGCAGTCACAGACAGGCCCAATACAAAGACTGCAAATGACAGTCGTACACAATTATGAAGTCACAGAGTGGCACAACGACAAAGTAGGTTGACAAGATTGAAAACGTCAGTCAGTAGAATTTCGCAGTCACAGACAAGCCCAATGCAAAGACTGCAAATGACAGTTGTGCACAATTATGAAGACACAGAGCGGCGCAACGACAATATATAGGAGGCTGTGGCAGCAGCTGTAGCATCAGGAGACCACAGAGCGGCACGACGACAGTATATAGGAGGCAGTAGCAGTAGCATTATGAGGTCACACAGTGGAACAATGACAGGGTGGGCAAGTGGCAGCAACCGTAGTAGCAGAATTATGAGGTCAGGCCGGAGTGGCATGACGAGGTTATGAGGCCAGAGTGGCACGATGAGAAAGATGGGAAGGGAAAATGTCTTATCACCACTAATGTCTGTGCCCGAGGAATTGATGTAGACCAAGTGTCAACCGTTGTGAAGTTTGACCTGCACAGTGTGCAAGTGGCAGCAGTACTATTAGAATTTTGAGGCCACAGAGTGGCACAGTGACAGAGTGTGGAAGTGGCAGCAGGAGTAGAATTTTGAGGCCAGGGTGGTACGACGACAGAGATGGGAAGGTAAAAGTTCTGTGCCAGAGGAATTGTCAACCATTTTTCAACTTGACCTGCCTGAGACTGTAGAAGGTCTGATAGAGTGGCATGACGACAGTGTAGAGGAGGCAGTGGCAGTAGCTGTAGCATTATGAGGCCACAGAGTGGCACATTGACAGACCGCGGAAGTGGCGGCAGCAGCAGTAGAATTATGAGGCCACACAGTGTTGCAACAACAGAGTGTGGAAGTTGCAGCAGCAGTAGTAGAATTATGAGGCCAGAGTGGTACGAAGACAGATGGGAAGGAAAAATTACTCATGACCACTAATGTCTGTGCCGAGGAATTGACGTAGAAGAAGTGTCAACCGTTGTCAAGTTTGACCTGCCTATGACTGTACAAGGTCTGACAGAGTGGCACGATGACAGTGCAGAGGAGGCAGTGGCAGCAGAAGTAGAATTTGGAAGCTACAGAGTGGCACAATGACAGAGTGTGGAAGTGGCAGCAGTAGTAGTAGCAGAATTACAAGGTCACAGAGTGGCACAACAACAGAGTGGCCCGACAAGAATGAAAACGTCAGTCAATAGAATTTGGCAGTCACAGACAGGCCCAATGCAAAGACTGAAAATGACAGTAGTGCAGAATTTTGAAGTCACACAGTGGCACAACGACAGAGTGGCCCGACAAGAATAAAAACGTCAGTCAGTAGAATTTGGCAGTCACAGACACGCCCAATGCAAAGACTGCAAATGACAGTAGTGCAGAATTATGAAGTCACAGAGTGGCAGAACGACAGAATGGCCCGAAAACAATGAAAACTTCAGTCAGTAGAATTTGACAGTCACAGAAAGGCCCAATGCAAAGACTGCAAATGACAGTAGTGCAGAATTATGAAGTCACACAGTGGCACAACTACAGAGTGGCCCAACAAGAATGAAAACTTCAGTCAGTAGAATTTTGCAGTCACAGACAGGCCCAATGCAAAGATTGCAAATAACAGGCCCAATGCAAAGACTGCAGTGGTGCTACTGTAGTGCAGAATTACGAGGTCACACAGTGGCACATAGACAGAGTGTGGAAGTGGCAGCAGCAGTAGTAAAATTTTGAGGCCACAGAGTGGCACTGTCACGCTCTGGTGTGGAGGGAATAGCCACACCGAGCGTACGAGGGAAGGGAACAGACCAAAACCAGGGAAACGGTCACCTCCTGCAGGGAACCCTGAAACTAGGCCCTGGCTGACTACCAGTATGAACAAGCCTGGGTTGTAGGAGAGTTCATACACAGGAATCAAGTAATAAATTCACCCTAAAGAACCCTGCAGCTACTGACACAAGAAAGAGTAAACCCGTTCCTCCAGGAGTAAGGACGAACAGGAGACTCCAGAAGGAAAACCACAAAAGGGAAAAAGTCACTTATCTTAAAGCAGATATCGCAGCAACCGGATCTCAGCCGAGATCCACACCACACACTACTAAGTAGGCAGAAAGTATAAACCGCAAGGGATACTGGGAGAGGAAGGGGTAAATAGGAGAAAGATAATTACCACAGCCGCAACAGCTGAGGGGAAGGGGTGTAGTAAACAGCAACCAAACCAAGGGAAAAGCATGTCAAATTATGTCACTTTTGAAAGCCGCGCAGAATGTCTGATACCAGACGCAAGCCCACTCATGATAGGCACAATGACAGTGTGCAAGTGGCAGCAGCAGTTGTAATATTTTGAGGCCACAGAGTGGCACAATGACAGTGTGGAAGTGGCAGCAGCAGTAGTAAAATTTTGAGGCCACAGAGTGGCACAATGACAGTGTGGAAGTGGCAGCAGGAGTAGAATTTTGAGGCCAGGGTGGTACGACGACAGAGATGGGAAGGTAAAAGTTCTCATGACCACTAATGTCTGTGCCAGAGGAATTGACGTAGAGCAAGTGTCAACCGTTGTCAACTTGACCTGCCTGAGACTGTAGAAGATATGACAGAGTGGCATGACGACAGTGTAGAGGAGGCAGTGGCAGTAGCTGTAGCATTATGAGGCCACACAGTGACACAATGACAGAGTGTGGAAGTGGCAGCAACCGTAGTAGCAAAATTAGGAGGTCACAGAGTGGCCCAACAAGATTGAAAATGTCTGTAAGTACAATTTCTGAGCCACAGTCCCAGTGAGCAAATATCAGATGTCTGTAAGTACAATTTCCGAGTCACAGGCCCAGTGAGCAAATATCACATGTCTGTAAGTTTAATTTCCGAGTCACAGTCCCAGTGAGCAAATATCACATGTCAGTAAGTACAATTTCCGTGTCACCAAAATCTCAAATGTCTGTAAGTTTAATTTCCGAGTCACAGGCCCACTGAACAAATATTAGATGTCTGTAAGTACAATTTCGAGGCAACAGATTAGTACTATGACATTACGGAGGCAGTAATAGTAGTAGTCGCAGCAACAGCAGCATGGGCAGACTACAGGATGGTACAATGACATTATGGAGACAGAAGCAGCATCAGCAGACTATAGAGTGGCACGACAGTGTGGGGAGGTGGGTGACAATAACACTACCTGCTGACGATGGTGGGTGTAAGAAGGAGCATCAGATGTGTGGCATCAGGCAGGTGGCAGCATCAGAGTATTTGGTGAGGCAGGTAGTCAGAAGAAACAGTCAAAAAACAGTATGAATGATCTAATCTGATGCATCAGGCATTGGTGGATGGAAATCCTGGCTGATCCATGCTTGATTCATCTGGATAAAGGTGAGTCTCTCCACATTTTGGGTGGACAAGCGAGTTCTGCTTGGTGTAACTATGGCCCCCACTGCACTAAACACCCGCTATGATGCCATACTACTGGTCGGGCAGGACAGCTTTTCCAGAGCAAACTCAGTGAATCTAGTTTGGCTGCCCAGTAGTCCAGCGGATCTTCTATGACGGGTGGCAGGGTGCTGTCCAAGTATGCCACCACCTGCTGTTTCAGGTCCTCCTCCAGGTCTAGCTGATGCTGCTGGTGAGTAGTTTCTTCACTATGCGGGTGAAGAAAGCTGCTCATCTGCGACTCTAGACTCAGGCTGCTGCTGATGGAGCTGGTACTGCTACTGCCACCCCTACCCCCCAGCAGCCATGGCAGTGAAACGTCAGTGCAGAGGGCACCCCCCGGTCAGACCTGCGAGAGGAAGGACGATGGCGCAAATAGGCAGCGGCCAACTGACTACATAGGATGTCTCTATAGTAGTTCAGTTTGTCCTCCCTCTCGGCGGGTGTATAAAAGGCCCCCATTTTGGACCGGTAGCGAGGGTCTAATAGGGTGGAGAGCCAATAGTCATCCCTCTGCCGAATGGTGACAATTCGGCTGTCACTACGTTAGCAAGTGAGCATGCATCGGGCCATTTGCGCAAGTGACTCAGAGGGACTCCCTGCCTCCATCTCCACTGCATACTGCCACGGTGTGTCTGGGTCCTCTGCCTCCTTTTCCTCATCGCCCCGTAGCTCCGCTGGCTGCTCCTGCTCCTCCTCCTCTCCTGTCACCTGGGCAGAGAAACTACCCATTTCTCTAGGCATTCTTTGTGCTCCAATGTCCTCCTCCTCCTCCAGTTCAGCCCCTACAGGGATCATGTGGCCGTGAAATTTAGTCGCCACATCTCCTGTCCCATGACCAGCCAGATTTAGGCTCCATTCACACGTCCTGTTTTACTTTCCTGATTCGATCCTGATCTGGATCCATTCTTTTCAATGGGTCCTGAAAAAAATCAGGATCGCATCAGGAAAGAAAAACAGGACGTGTGAATGGAGTCTTAACATCATCTTTTCCAGGATAGGAATGAGTGGAATGATGTTGTTCATCCCATAGTCCTGGCGACTGACAAATAAAGTGGCCTCCTCAAAGGGCACGACCAACTGACAGGTGTCACGCATAAGCTGCCACTGGCTGACATCGAAGTTACACAGGGGAGTACCTCTGTCGGCTTGGATCATTAAGAAATCGTTTATGGCCTTTCTCTGTTTGTACAGTCGGTCCAACATATGGAGGGTGGAATTCCAACGGGTGTAAATTTCACATATCAGCGTATGTTGGGGGATGCCGTTCTGCCGCTGCAGCTCAAGGAGGGTGTGCTTGGCGGTGTAGGAGTTGCTGAAGTGCATGCAAAGTGTCCTGGCCATTTTTAGGATGTCTTGCAGATGGGTAGAAGACTTTAGGAACCGCTTGACAACCAGCGTTAACACGTGCGCCATGCAGGGTGCATGGCACAGCCCTCCTTGACGCAGCGCAGACACCATGATCTTCCCGTTGTCGGTCACCATTGTTCCCATTTTGAGTGGTTGCGGGGAAAGCTAGGTAGGCAGACATTGTCGCAGGAGCGACGGCATGAGAACGTGAAGGCGGAAGCGGCATGGCCTGGCCAAGTTGCTGCTGTGGCTGTGCAGGAACCATATTTACCCAGTGGGACGTAAAGAACATATACTGTCCCTGACCGTAATTAGAGCTCCACACGTCGGCGCAGCCGTGAACTTTGGCAGACACCGACAGGCTCAAGGACTGGCCCACCTTCTGTTCTACATATTTGTGCAGGGCTGGTACTGCCTGTTTGGCAAAGAAATGACGGCTTGGAACTCTCCACCTCGGCTTGGCACAAGCCATTAGTTCTCTGAAAGGTTCAGAGTCCACCACTTGGAAAGCGAGGGACTGCAGCAACTTGGCCAGGAGCACATTCAGCTTCTGCGCATACGATACAGCTTCTGTATATACGATAGTGATATGGACCATGCTGGTATAACCTGCGTATCTCCTGTATATAATTATATATGTACAGCTGGTATAAGGTATACATCTTCTTGTATATAGTGATATGGAGCATGCTGTTATAACCTGGGTATCTCCTGTATATAATTATATATGTACAGCTGGTATAAGTTATACATCTTCTTGTATATAGTGATATGGAGCATGCTGGTATAACCTGGGCATCTCCTGTATATAATTATATATGTACAGCTGGTATAAGATATACACCTTGTGGTATATAATAATATTTACCAGAATATGTATAATAAATAACTTATACCAATCATATATAATAATATACAGAAGGCCCGAAACTAGTACCTGGGCTGGGTGGGCACTGGGCTTAGTGGGCTGGCTGGATGAATTGAAAAAGCAACCGAAGCTGCCTGTGGCTGGAGTGGAAACTGGGCTCAATTTGGGCTGCCTACTGACCAGGTGGCCTGCTGGACTGGCTGGTTGAGTCGAGGGTGGACGAGCAAGGGTTGCTGCCAGCAGGCTGCTGGGCTGGCTCCTGCTGGGTCTGCCTGGCTGGCTGGCTGGCAGCCGAACGATGGAGAGACAGAGCAAGCCAGCAAGGTGACAGGTAACAGGTGAGGCCGGCCCACAGTGGTTTTCACTAGACAGTCTGCTTCTGGGGCTGCTGGGGCTGGGCACTTCAGTGGCAATTGGCAAAGGCACCTCACAGCAGCCCGGCGTCCGCGGGACTCCGCGCTCCTCTGAGTCTGTTTGTGCGACTGCCTGCACAAACCAGAATTGACTGGCAAGACGCAGGCAGCGCTGTACCTGTGACGTCACAGCGGCAGGGTCAGCGCGCTGTGTAAGTTTTTTTTTGATGTGTTGACACAGTCCTGACTGGTGGAGATACTTAAAGTGACCATTCCTGAGCCGTACCCGCCGATAACCGCAAAAAAGGAGGACTCCTGGCCGTTCGTCTTGGCCTTGCGCCGGATGGTGGACCAGGAGTCTAAAAAATGGACTGTCCGGCCTAAAACCAGACATCTAGTGAGCCTACACTGACTGCCTGCTACCGCCACTGCCTCCTTGAACTGCTGCACCACTACTTTCCGGCCCGGTAGGCTCCTGCAATGCGGGTGGTCTACCTCGGGCACGTTTGACTCCCGACCTCCTGCTGCTGCCACCCTGCTGACTCCTGGCAATGCTAGCGACCTGCTGTCTCCGTCGCTGCCTCACGGGCAAGTTACCACCCTCCTCTCCTGATGATGATGAAGGCTCTAATTCACCCGGCTCCCAAGTGCGATCGGCTTCATCATCATCGAGTAGTGTCTACACGTCGCTGATGTCCTCCTCGACTCTCTGTGGGTCAGGAGCCTGATCGAGCACAACCCTAGCTCCCACGCCACTCTCCTCATCACTACTTGCCTGCTTAACTCTTTCAACCCCGGACCTGTTTTCACCTTCCTGCCCAGGCCACTTTTTGCAAATCTGGCATGTGTCACTTTATGTGGTAATAACTTTGGAACGCTTTTACTTATCTAGGCCGTTCTGAGATTGTTCTCTCGTCACATATTGTGCTTCACGACAGTAGTAAATTTGTGGCAAAATATTTCATTTTTATTTATAAAAAAATACCAAATTTACCAAAAATTTGGAAAAATTTCCAAATTTCAATTTCTCTACTTTCAAAATACATAGTAATACCTCCAAAATAGTTATTATTTTACATTCCCCATATGTCTACTTTATGTTGGCATCATTTTATAAATGTCATTTTACTTTTTTAGAACGTTAGAGGGCTTAGAAGTTTAGAAGCCATTTTTCACATTTTCACCAAATTTTCCAAAACCATTTTTTTAAGCACCAATTCAGATATAAAGTGATTTTGAGGGGCTTATGTAATGAAACCCACCCATAAATGACCCCATTTTAGAAACTACACCCCTCAAATTATAAAAAAAACTGCTGTTACAAACTTTGTTAACCCTTGAGGTGTTCCACAAGAGCTAAAAGAAAATGGACGTGAAATTTCAAAATTTCACTTTTTTGGTAGATTATTCATGTTAATATTTTTTTTCTTGCAACACAGCAAGGGTTAACAGCAAACTAAACCTAAATATACATTGCTCTGATTCTGCAGTTTACAGAAATACCCCATATGTGGTGGTAAATGCCTCTATGGGTTTGTGGCAGTTGTCAGAAGTAAAGGAGCACCATATGGATTTTAGAGGCAGATTTTGCTAGAATAGTTTTTAGGCACCATTTTGTAATTGAGAGACCCTGACGTACCCCTACAGTGGAAACCCTCAAAAAGTGACCCCATTTTGGAAACTACACCCTTCAATGAATATATTAAGGGGGGGGGGTACTGGCCACTTTGACCCCCTAAGTGTTTTACGGAATTTGGAAACACTTGGCTGTGAAAATGAAAAGTTTCATTTTTTCCAATAAAATGTTGCTTTTGCCCCAAATTTTTTATTTTCATAAGGGGTAACAGGAGAAAAGCACCCCAAAATTTGTTACGCATTTTCTCCTGAATATGGCAACACCCCATATGTTGTGGTAAACTGATGTGGGGGCACATGGCAGGACTCAAAACGGAAGGAGCGCCATATGGATTTTACAACACAGATTTTGATGGAATGGTTTGCGGGAGCCACTGATTTTCATTTTTTTGAGTTATTGTCTTATGTGGGGGCTCATTTTTTGCGGGATGAGCTGATGTTTTCATTGGTACCATTTGGGGTACATAAATTTTATTTACAGCATTCACCAGAGGGGGCAAATCATGTGATATTTTTATAGAGCAGGTTGTTACGGATGCGGCGATACCCAATATGTCTAACATTTTTATTTTTGGAAAGTTTTACACATTAGATGCATTTTTTAACAGAATCAAATCTTTTTTTTGTGTTGTTATTTTCTGAGAGCCATATTTTTTTTATTTTTTTGGCGATTGTCTCAGGTAGGGTCTAGATTTCTGCGGGGCGAAATGACAGTTTGATTGGTACCATTTTGGGGTAAATACGCCTTTTTGATCGTGTGGTATTACACTTTTGTGAGGCAAGGTGAAAAAAATGGCATTGTTTTTTTACATTTTTTTTACAGAATTACCCTGGGGGGCCATCTCATGTAATATTTTTATAGAGCAGGTTGTTATGGATGCGGCAATACCCAATATGTCTAACATTTTTATTTTTGGAAAGTTTTACACATTAGATTTATTTTTGAACAGAATAAAATCTTTTTTTTTGTGTTGCCATTTTCAGAGAGCCATATTTTTTTTATTTTTCGGGCGATTGTCTCAGGTAGGGTATCATTTTGTGGGACAAGATGACTGTTTGATTGGTACCATTTTGGGTTAAATACGCCTTTTTGATCACCTGCTATTACAGTTTTTGTGAGGGAAGGTGACCAAAAAATGGCTGTTTTGGCACAGTGTTTTTTTGTGTTTTTTTTACTGCATTCACCTGGCGGGGTGGATGATGTTATATTTTTATAGAGCCGGTCCATATGGACGCGGTGATACCTAATATGTATACTTTTATTTTTTCCCCTTTTTTTTACAATTTTTATTAACTTTATTTTGGGAAAAGTGTACTTTGTTTTTTTTTTTTTACTTGAAACTTTTATTTTTTGTAAAACTTTATTTTTTTTTCACTTTTTTTTCACTTTTTTTTCCACTTTATTTAACTTTTGGGGGTCTGATCCCCTTAACAATGCATTACAATACTGTTAGATTGTAATTAGAGTTGAACGAATCCTAAAAGATTCGGAGATTCGGTATTCGGCCCGAATTTTCCGCGGGATTCGTGGGTTCGAGCCGAATCACGAATCCCATTAAAGTCTATGGGAGACCCGAATATTTTTGCAGGGGCCAAAGGTTCTGCACAGTCAAGTTTGCCCCGAACATGTGAAAACCTCAGAAAAAAGATGGAAACACCTTGGAAATGGATAGGAAACACCAGGGGCAGCATGTAGGGATGCCTCTGAGGCTCCCTAATTGCACCATTTTTTCTAAATCTGGCCAATAGTCTGGTGATGACCCCAAGGCAATTTTCAGGGACACGGTAATGGTGACCCACTTAAAAATGCTGCCTGACAACCTGGCGGTGAACCCCTGATTGTCTGTCTTTCAATAAGATTGCAGTGTAAAGCATGGTGGTGAGCCTCAGTATGACTTTTTGGATGGAGATTGCATGTGGTCACGTACTCCCTGGAACCCCATAGTCACCCCTTCTCTGATGTGCTACCCCAGAACATTATCTGCCCCAATTCGCAAGACCTTTTGCAGTCTCAGTGTGCTGACAGTGGGGATTTACCAGTGTTGTCTGAGGAGGTGGTGGACAATGGCGAGACACAGGTGTCGGGGGGTGAGGTAGTTGAAAGTAGTGTTGCACGATATATCGAAAACTCGGTACCTAGTGCGATACCGAGTTTTCTTGCCGTCCGATACATAGAACATGGCGCGCACATCACTTTAATGCGGTTGCCATGTTCTAATATCTGCCTCGCTGCCAGGGCCGGATTATAATTGGAGCACCTGGAGCTACTGCTCCAGGCCCCCGCTCCAATGATTTCATGGGGGGCCCCGCGCCCCCCTCAGACCTCAGATCAGCCCACCCAGCCACTTTAAAAAAAGCATACTTACCTGTTCTGGCCACCGCTGTCCTCAGGTTCCGCATTCCACTGTGTTCCATGCCGGCGCGCACTATGACCTGACGCAGCGTCAGGTCAGAGTGCGCGCCGGCAGGGAACACAGTGGAGCGGGGAGCCTGAGGACAGCGGCGGCCAGAACAGGTAAGTATGCTTTTTACAAAAATAATTCAATAATTAAAAAAAATTGGCGTGGGGTCCCCCCCTTTTTTCCTTCGCCAGCCAGATACAACCAGCAGCGGCAGCCTGGCACTACCAGGGTGGGAAGAGACATGGTTATTGGCCCCAGAGCCAGACCCTCAATTTAGAAGGTCCGGTCCTGCGGGTACCCGGCTCTTCCTGGCACCCCTGGTGGAGGTGGGTGCTGAGGTAATAGATGTTGGGGTTAGTGCTGGCCTGCCATACCGGCAGTGAAGTGAAGTGAAGCAAGTTACAGTGGGGACTCCTTGGGGGTACTTTCTCATGATGGGACAGATTCAACTTGGGTGGATCAGGCACAGGAACAGATCTTTTTTTTTTTGTGTTTATTTAACTTTTATTTAGCACAAATAACCACAGAGATATTTATTCGTTCTCTTCGCTGCGCAGTCTGGCGTTGGGGTTCATCACTTTGATGGCGAGCTGTGCCGCTCTCTCCACAATGGTCTTTCGGTTCTTTGAGGAGATGTTGTGGGCGATTTCTGCACAGAAGGACTTGTTGCTCATCAACAGAACCTCGAGCTCCTTGACATTGTGGACCAGGAATTTGCGGAACTCTATGGGCAGCATGTGTTTGGTGTTCTTGTTGCTACCGTACCCAATGTTGGGCATCAGGATCTGACCCTTGAACCTCCTGCGGGCTCTGTTGTCAATACCTCTGGGTTTACACCAGTTACGCTTAATCTTTACATAACGATCTGATTGGTGGTGGATGAACTTCTTCGTCCGCTTCTTGACGATCCTGGGCTTAATGAGGGGCCGGAGAGCCGCCATGATACCAGTTCGGAGCGTCCGCCTTCTCCGCAGACTGCCCGAGGAAGAGAGCGGAACAGATCAATTTTAAGTGTGAGGCAACATCAGCACCACAACCGCTTGGGAGAGGCAGTGGGCATTGTGTTAAGGAAGGCTGATGGGCTTCCGTCAGCACTGTGTGTATAGAACCCCATGGCCTTTCATAAAAAATTTGGTCACAAAGCCGCATGACTCCTGAAAAATTGTTTTTAGAAAGCCGGATGACTTTCCTGAAAAATTGTTAGTAGAAAGACGGATGACTTTCCTGAAAAATTGTTAGTAGGAAGCCGGATGACTTTCCTGAAAAATTGTTGCATATGCAACTTAGATGAAGAGGAGGAGGAGGAGGAGGAAAGCAAGCAATTTAGGAGGTAGCCTGAGGTGGGGATGAGAACTGGGGGGATATCCATGACCTGTTCATCTTGATGAACGTGAGGATGTCGGCATTGTCGGTGGACAGGCGCGTCCGTTTGTCCATAATGATACCCCCGGCGGCACTAAAAACCCTTTCAGACAGTACACTTGCAGCAGGGCAGGCAAGCACCTCAAGAGCGTACTGCACAAGTTCTGGCCACCTGTCCAGCTTGGCCAGCCAGTAATTATATGGCGTGGAGTTATCGGTCAGGACGTTGGTCTGGTCTGCGACGTACTCCCTCACCATCTTGCGGTACTGTTCCGCCCTGCTCTGCCTGCCCTGTGGCTTTGTCGTACTGTTTCATTCCTGGCTGAAGGTTCAGCTGTGCCAGCCACACATTGGTCTGCCCCCTGATGCCCTGTAAGAGCTCTTCAGCCGTGTGCCTCTTATCCCCCAGGCTCAGCAGTTTCAGGACTGCCTGCTGCCGCTTCCCTACCACAGTGCTGAAACTGCTGGCCATCGAGGAAATGAGACTTGACGATTGGGGCATCACTGCCACTTTGGAGGAGGAGGAGGTGGAGGAGGAGGTGAAGGCATAATGTGCCGGAGACACACAGACGGAACTATGTCCCGCAATTCGTGGTGTGGGTAGCACATGTGCAGCCCCACGATCGGTCTCTGACCCAGCCTTCACCAGATTGACCCAATGTGCCGTGAGGGAGATGTAATGTCCCTGGCCACCGGTACTTGTCCACGTATCTGTGGTCATGTGGACTTTACCACAAACCGCGTTTTTGAGAGCGTGGGCGATGTTCTCAGACACATGCCGGTGCAGGGCGGGGACGGCACTTCGGGCAAAATATTGTCAGCTGGGGACAGAGTAACGGGGGGCTGCCACCTCCATAAGGTTGCGGAAGGATTCTGTCTCCACAAGCCTGTACGGCAACATTTCCAAACTAATCAGCTTGGCGATGTGCACATTTAGAGCTTGCGCATGGGGGTGGGTGGCTGCGTACGTGCGCTTGCGTTCAAATGTCTGCAGTAGAGACAGTTGAACGCCGCACTGGGACACATGAGTGGAGGAGAGGGAGGGAGATGGAGCTGGAGGGGTCCTTTCGGGGCTGGAGGCTGCAACGTCCTGGCTTGGACGAGACACAGTTGCTGGACTAACTGTGTCAACGTCACCAGCTGACAGAAGTGCAAACCATTTGGTGGGGTGTTTTCTCTCCAAATGTTTGTGCAGGCTACTAGTGGTCAGGTTGTTGTGTTTTGAACCCCTGCTCATTGACGTGTGGCACAGCTTGCACACCGCCAAACGAGGATCGGCCTCATCATCCTTAAAGTACTCCCAAACTAAGGAGTGGCGCATAGTACGGGCTGGAGCGTGACCTCTAGGAGCACTTGGGGAAGTAGTGACTCGGCCCTGGCTTCTCCCTCGTCGCAGCCCTATGGCTCTCTCAACAGCTTGTGGTGCTGATGTCGTCTCACAGTCTGAACCACTGCCTCCAGTTGCCTCATCCACCCAAGTAGGATCTGTCCCCTCATCATCCTCCAGGTCTTCCTCAGACTCCACAGTGATGGCCCTGACAACTACCTCCGACAACAGTGTCTCGTCGTCATCTTCAACCAGATCCTCAGACGCCACTGCTAACTCCCCACTCTTATAACCCGGAGACAGCAAAAGGTCCTGAGAATCAGGGCATAGCAGCTCGTCCACTGGCACATCAGGGAAGTGGTGGCTGAAGAGTTCCATGGATAAATTTTGTCCGTGGGCCATACCCCTAGAGGGTTCTGGCTGGGGAGAAGGAGGGCGAGTTGGAGGACAGACACCCTGGCTCAGAGAAGTCGACTGGCTGGATGAGGGGGCAGACGAAACGTGGCTGGACGTGCTGTCTGCAATCCACTGAACCACCTCCTGTTGTTGTTTGGGGTCTGTCAGAGTTGTAGGACGCTGCCCTACCAACTTCTGGAGTCGAACAGGAACCCTGACCTTACGTGTTTCCACTGTACCCACAGCAGCCAGCACTGTGTCATCACACACACCACGGTCATCACCGCTGACCACAGCACCACCACGATTCCCACCTCTCCCCCCACGACCACCTCTTCCACCTCTCCCAGCTCTTCCCCCTCTCCCCCTGACCCTGGGGTTCTCCATGTGCACAGTAGCAGTATTATATTATTATAATTGTAAAGATTCAATACGGAATCTATAGACTGTGAGGTATATAGAAGGCTGATGAAATATATTCCCTTGTCGCAGCACCGTGTATTACAGAGAGCACTAAAATGCACTGGCCAATATAGATATATTGATATCTAGGTAAAATTATCTTCAGATCTATCAAGAAATAGCACGCAGTATTTGTATATCACACTGGAATCTACAGATCAATATGGAATCTATAGACTGTGAGGTATATAGATGGCTGATGTAATATTCCCTTCTCTCAGCACAGTCATGCACAGGAATATATCTGTTTAGAGATGTATAGTTTGAGCTATGTGGATGGACAAGGTGTACCAGGCACAGCTCTGCACAGAATACAGGCTTACAGCATATACTGTATACTGTTCTTCAGAGAATATATAGTCTTTAAAAAGACTGTTGGGGCTTCCTAACCTAAATCCTAACTCCTAACTCCTTGCTGCACACACTACACTAGCTAACACTGTCTCTCTCTTCTCCTTCCAAAAGCACAATGAGGCTGGTGCTGCAGGTCCCTACCTTGTAAAGTAAGGTCACATGTTACTGCCAGCCAATCACTGCTGGGGAGGTATAGGGGCTGGTACATCACAGCAGGCATTCCAACAGCCTTCCCTTTTAATGCTGATTGGCTGAAAAAAGCGGGCATTTCAAACGGGCAGTGACTCACGGATATTCACGAGTCCGCGCTGCCTCGGTATCACGAGCCAAGCCGAGCCGAAGCGGGCAAAATTCGTGCGAATCACGAATATTGCCGCTTCGATTCGCTCATCAATAATTGTAATGCATTGGCTGTAAGTGTATTACTCACTGTATTACACTTACAGCCTGCTTCCTGTGCGATCCACCGGTCCCCCGCAGCTGATCGGCCGGGCGCAGCTCCTGCACCCGCCTGATCAGCGCGCCGTACTAGTACGGCGCTGGGCGGCAAGTCCCCTCCCACTGCGCCGTACATGTACGGCGCTGGGCGGGAAGGGGTTAACTGAGGAAGCTGCGGATGTCTCCTCCACATCTTGGCTGCCCAGTAGCTGTTTACTGTCCTCCAGTAGCTGCTGACCCTCCTCCAGTAGCTCGTCCTCGCTGTAAAGTGGAGCTGAGCCCACAGCATACATTACTTTTCTGGCTGAAGGAACAGAAAAGGACAGAGGCAGGTTGAGGACAGGTTAGCGCACAGGGCCTGCTCCCGGGCCATACCAACTAAGGGTTGTGTCTGACAAACCCACCGATTCTTGACTGGGGGTCTCTGAAGTCATTTGGGATGAAGTCGAAGACCGAGTCAACCATTCAAGAACTGCTGGGTTGCTGGTCAAGACCCGACCGCTAGATGACATCGGGAGCTCTGGCCTCTCAATTTTACCCTTGCTGCCACGCCCCCTTACTCTGCTGCGACCTGTGCCTGCGCCAGAAACATTTAGGCCTCTGCTACTCCCCTGTGCAGGGCCTGCCACTTCCTTGTCTGACATGCTGTTTGATCAAATAAATAAATAAAAAGGAAATTAAAACACGCTACAACGGGCTGTAATTGTCTCAGTTTAACACCTAGCGAATAATACATTTTTTAAAACACTAATAGCTGGTAGAACACTTTACTAGATACATTTTTTTGTCAACAGCAATAAATGCCAGTAGCTTTTAAAATACAGAACTTTGGCGCTGTATGCCTAGTAAAACTCTTTTTCTTGAGAATAATACATGCTACAACGGGCTGTAATTGTCTCAGTTCAACACGGAGCGAATATTACATTTTTTTTGTCAACAGCAATAAATGCCAGTAGCTTTTAAAATACAGAACTTTGGCACTGTACGCCTAGTAAAACTCTTTTTCTTGAGAATAATACACGCTACAACGGGCTGTAATTGTCTCAGTTCAACACGAAGCAAATAATATGTTTTTTCCTATTAACTTGTGGTTGCACTTCTTTACAGATCTCACACGGTCTCAAAACACCCCAATAGAATCATGTTCTGCTTTAGTACTTCAATTCCTATGCTTTCACTACACTTCTATTCAGCAATTTGTACTTTTCAGAAGGTTTTGGAACACTTGCCCTAGCGCCTGCAGACATCTCTCCCTGCACTAAGTTCACTGTAGAATGACAGAATCCAAAATGGCTGACGGTATTTATAGGGCTGTGAAATCACAGGGCTGGCTGGCTGCTGATTGGCTGCATGCATGGCATTGTGGGTGATCCCTCCCTCCCTCACGTTCCTTTCTCCATGTCCAAACACGTGCAGCCGCCATTTTAGTGAGAAAAAAATACATAAATTTGTCACCACGAATCGTCAGGAAATTCTAAATCGGTGCGAATCAAATAATTCCTGAAATTCGGATCGAATTCCACTTCGTTCGATTCACTCATCTCTACTCATAGTCATCAGGTTTGTGCTATTTCAAACGGCAAAGGCCAGTGGTGAATGTCTTAGATCAGCCATAAGCCCTATTGAAGACAGTTAACCCCTCAGATGCTATGGTCAAATGTGACCATGGCATCTGAACGGTGAAGATGCATGAGCTGCACACTCTTGTGCCTGTAACAGCCTTCCCTGGCTGGGATCTGGGAAGCTTTAATATGCTGGTATTAATTCGACATCTGAAGTAGGCTCCAATACCTATCACTGCAGGTCTGCAGGTGGCAGCACTGTATTAGAATACAGTGAATAATGTTTTCTGTAATGGATAAACACCCATCACAGAATACAGTTGGCAATCTGATAATTTCTACTTATAGTCACCTAGGGTGACTTAAACACAGTAACAATAAAAGTTAAAATCAACTCCCTCTCCCCAAAATAAACAATAAAATATAAGCATTGCCACAGCTGAAAACGTCCACACTATTCTGAAAATATTTAGTCCATTGTAAGGGATCGTACACGCTCAGTGGGTCACATCATACCATTTCTTCATAAATACAAGGTTTTCCAGGTCCAACTCTGTTTTATTGGTACCAGCACTCAACACAAAACAAATCATAAACCAAAATACCTGCCCGGCTAGGCTCTGGCTAAACATAGGTTTCCCTATCCACCTTTAATAAGACACTGTTCACAAGCAGCTTTTTGTTGCGGCTTCCCTCAGCCATCTGGGTCAGCCGCTTCCTGGCCGTGACCGCCACACAAATTCACAGTCTCGGGAGAGATCCAGCTATACGTAGCCTGTGGTCCCCTTCAGCCCACCTGGCTGAGACCACACCAAGCCTCACTGGCTTCACCCTCTCTCAGGGTCAGTTCCTCTCCCCAGACTGATACACTGGAGGATTACTTATCAGCACAGCACAGCACTACACAGCAGTAATTACACCCAGGTGGCCTCACCTGTGGTGGAATAGGGATGTGGACTGGAATATCCACCCCTTCCAGACCTCTATGAAGCGTGAGGCCTATCACTGTCTCACACCATACAGCGAGTGGTGTAACAGAAAAAAAAAATTCGAAATGGCCATTTCGCCATTTTTTGTCACTTTACTTCTCACAGGGTTCCATGGAAAGATAGTAAATTTCTCATTGATTCCAATGCTAATGCATTGGAGTCTATGAGTCAAACAATCTTATGATTTCTTGTTATAATTCCCTATAGGAATGATAAAAAAAGTGTAAAAGATGATAATTACTCTTACCGGTAATTGGATTTTCCTTTAGCCTCCACAACGGCACTTCCTGGACGGTACCCGCCTCTTCAGGGACATGAAAACAACAGAGATCATCGAATAAAAGCCCCCTCCCCTTTACCTTCCCCAGTTAATAGCCTAGAACTCAAATAAATGCACTATTTAATAAAGGTTATCAACATACATAATAACAAAAAGGAAGGTCCACCAGCCAGGATAATCAAAATAGAAACAAAAATTGGGTGGGAATTGGACCCTAACTATGCCCTCAACGCGTTTCCCCTATGTGGTTCTTCAGGAGGACCTTGTGTCAAGTAGCAGCATGATATGGTAAGGCAGTGGCAACTTACCCTCGTTCACCTAAGTTTATAAATGGTAAAGCCCCTCCTCTGGGCGCTCAGTCACTTCTGCACGGACAGGTAAGTGATTGACGCTGGGGAGGCGTCCCTCCATTCACCCAGCTTCACCTCCTCTCCGTGCAGCGTCGCGGGAATGACACGCGGCCAGGGGGTGTGTCTGTTGCTATGGGGACAGAACAGCGCGTCCCCAGCTTGTCTATGTCTGCTGTGATCGCGATTGAAACTTGCACATACACGACTACTATCTCAGTATCTACAATGCAAATTATAAAGTTACCAAGTTTATTTGTGTAATTACTTTATTCTTGTGTATCATGGATCATTTTATTTTGAGTATGTCAAATATCTTATACCTGACGGGGAACATTTGCATACTAACAGACTATGTTCTTGCAGGCTCATTATTGTTATTAATACTGATTCTGTGACTTCATTAGGTTCATTTATTGAATTTATACATAGATGTCCATTTAAGTGCAATATCTAACACTTAAATATTGGCAACTAAGATGTCACTTCACAACCATAATTTTATTCCTGGAATTGCTGAATTAAATTGTCCAGATACATAGAGTATAGATCTTGCCCCTTTATTAACCTGGGGTTGGTTGTACACTACTAAGTTAGATTGCATTTCCGGTATACTGATTATCACTCAATATAGGAGGAGTGCACAGGATATATATGAATCCCCAAGTATTTATTCTATTATCCCATCAAAAATGGTTTAAAAGACAGATATCCAAAATAATAAAGACACTTTGGTTGCAAGGCATGTAAATCAGGTACATCAAGGTGACATATTCTGTATTAAATTCATGGGCATACAACACATCCCATACCCCCAAAGGGGAGGAGATTGGGATAACAAAATACTGAGGGTTGAAACCAAATGGATCTATAGACTGGTATCTGTAACACCTAATGGCCTAAATGAGATTCTGTCTTTTAAACCATCAAAGTATCTATTACCTTATCTGACAGCACCCTCCTTCTTAAGATGTCATGCTCAACTTCCAGGCTGTCAGATGAAGCTGAGGGATGCTGGGATGAAGGACCGGACCTTGGAGAAGACGATCCGGGAGAAGAGGAAGGATCCAGAAATCTTCTCTTGCCAGACTCTTGAGAATGGGAAACCATGCCCTCTTGGGCCAATAGGGGGCAATTAGTATCAACTGTGCTCTCTCTTCTATACTTTTTCTCAAGACCTTGGGAATTAGAGAAATGGGTGGGAAGGCGTATAGGAGACCCACGGGCCAACTGTGAGCTAACCCATCCAACCTCAGAGGATGATCTTTGTAGGAGAGGGAAAAGAATCAGCGGACCTTTTTGTTCTTCCAGGAGGCAAACAAGGTGATTACCGGAACTCCCCATCTTGCACAAATTTGAATATTGTCTGATTTAGGCTCCACTCTCCCTGCCTCAGCTTCTCCCTGCTCAGGAAGTCCGTTAGATGATTTTCTTTTCCTTTTATATGGACTGCTATCAGAGATTTTAGGTTTGCTTTGGCCCACACGAAAATCTTCTCCGTAACCGCAGAAAGGGGAAGACTCCTTGTTCCCCCCTGCTTGTTTATATATGCTACTGTGGTTGAATTGTCCGACAGTATTTTCACATGACTCTGTACTAGGGATGGAGCGAAGAATTTCAGAGCCTCCCAGACCACTCAGAGCTCTCTTAAGTTGGAGGATGGCTGGGTAGGACCTTTCTGCTATAAACCCTGACATATTCTGACGTCCAGATGGGCTCCCCATCCCTGACTGCTTGCGTCTGTAGTGACTATCAGTTGTCCTGACTGTCTCCATTCTACCCCTCTGGAAAGGTTCTTCCTTCTGAGCCACCAAGACAGGGGGCGTCTTACACGAGGAGGGATCATCAATTTCCTGTTCAATGATATCTGCTTTCGGTCCCAGGAACGTAAAAGGAATGATTGAAGTGCTCTTGAATGAGCTTGAGCCCATTTTACCAAATAAATTATGGACACCATAAGGCCCAGGACTGTCATAATCCCTATTGAGGTTCTGTGCAACCATTGAAATTTTGAGATTTTTAAAATCAATTCTACCTGCTTTTAAGGAGGACATTAGGTGAGAGTCTAGAAGTACTCCTACAAATACTTCCGATGGTCTGGACACATGTTCGACTTCTTCACATTGATGATCCAACCTAATTTTGATAAGGTCTGAATTACTGTCTGCAACTGTAATAAAAGATCTTCTGCTGTTGGGGCCGCTATCAAGAGATCGTCTAGATAAGGAATCAAGACAATCTCCAACAGGTAGAAGAACCTTGAAATCTCCTTAATTACCTTTGTGAATATCCTTGGGGCAGAGGATAGGCCAAAGGTAATGACAGATTTCTCCCTGAATCCAAACTGCCATTCTTAAATACTTCTGGTAATGTTGATGGATCTGTACATGATAGTAGGCATCGGCGAGATCTAGCGTTGCCATAACCCAGTCTCTGGACAATAGATCAATTGTGGATTTTACCGTCTCTATCTTCAATCTCTTGTATTTTATGAACTTGATCAGATTCTTCAGATTGATTATCAAACGGAAAGACCATCTGGTTTCTTTACAAGGAAAACTGAGGAGTAGAACCCTACTTCTGTTGTTCTGGAGGAACCTGAATTATTGCCTCTTTCAGAAGCAACAGCGTGATCTGAGATTCCAAAGCCTGCTGTTTTTCCTGTTTTAATCTTGAATTTATCAGGAATCTGTCGGTGGGAGAATCCACCAGTTCCAACCTCTTACCTGATTTTACTATGGATAGCACCAAGGGAAAAGCTTGAATCCTTATCCAGGCCTGAGAGAACAGACTTAATCTTCCCCCGACCGGGCATCTGGCATCATTGGGTGGTATTCAAACGGGAAGATTTTTCTGAGAAGAGGAATCCCTTATTCTTCCATTTGGATGCTTGCCAAAAGGTTCTCGAGGTTTTGTTTTTCTGATCAAATCCAGGACGTCTCTGAGAGCAAAAATTAAGTCTCTGGTGGAAGAATTTCGACTCTGTAGGGAAGCCTTTTTTTAAAGATATCATCTGAGGCTTTCCCGAATAAACGATCCCCTTCACATGGGATGGCACATAGATTGTTCTTAGATGCCGAGTCCCCTTTTCAGGATCTCAACCAGACTGCCCTACGAGAGGCATTCGACAAGGCTGTGGCTTTGGCTGATAACTTTACAACATCTGCAGATGCATCTGCCAGTAAGTTAGAGGGTTGCTTTAGGACCAGTATAGAAGCCAAAATGTCTTCTCCGGGAGTTCCTGATTGGATATGTTCTTCTAGTTGTGTTAGCCATAAAGACAGGGTTCTAGCTGTATATGTGGCTGATATGCCCGGGCGCAACATAGCCATAGATGATTCCCAGGACTTTTTCAACAGGGATTCACACTTCTTGTCCATTGAATCCTTAAGGATCCCAAGATCTTCAAATAGTAATGAAGATTTTTTAGAGATTCTGGTGACTGGTTCGTCTACCCTTCGAGCCTTATCCCAAGAGCTGGAATCATCCTCAGAAAAAGGGTATTTTCTGTTGAACATCCTAGATGCTGTCTGACGCTTCTGCGGGTCTTTCCATTCATTCTGAATTAAGTTTTTTTTATGGTGGAATGTACTGGAAAGACTTGTTTCTTTTTGTCCGCCAGCCCTAAGAACATCTGATCCTGGGCAGTTAAAGGTTCTTTGGCTTCTTCTAAATTTATTGTTGCTCTAATGGTTTTAGGAAAGAGATTTGGTATCTTCTATGGAGCATAAGGGGTGACCCGAGGAGCCCTCAGAAATACTAGAATCCAAATCCAAATCAGCTTTCTCTTCCTCCTGATCAGACGTACGATCATCAGCTACGGAGGGAATTGATCTTGAGGTAGATCGTTTTGGAGAAACTACTGCCAATCTTGCATCAATAGCTGCAACAATCTCTTCTTTAATTAGAGATCTCAGACTATCCACAATGGATGGGGATTCCTCCGAGACCACTCTATTAATACACTATGGACATAGCGGTTTCCTGGAGGCAACAGACAATGTCTTCTTACAAATATGACATTTCCTCCTCTGTGATGGTTCTCCTGAAGATCTCAAGGTCTCCCTCCACTAAAACACATGGGGGAGGATGATCAGAATCCAAGGACTTTCATTAAAAAAATTAAGGCGAACCGCCACCAAGAGGAACAAAATCCTGTGCAGACAATGGGTTACTGAATATAAATATAAAAACATCACAATATGTCCTCAGGGAGGAGGCTTACCGGGCTAGAGGGCCCAATGGCTTTCTTAGTAGGGTCCTGATCACCTGTGGCAGACATGCTGGCAGTCCTGGAGGCAAGCGCTGAATCCACATGGACATCAGGAAGAGTGGCATCTGATCTTTAAAACTGCCGCATTTGTACCGGATTTCCAGGTCAGGCGTGATGACATCACACGCCATGCAGCGTTCTGCTGCGCGCCACTCCCGGAAGTAGCCTTGGAGACATCAGTGTGCCACCATGCGCCCTGGGACTGTCTCTAACCATCTACCAGGCTTCTGGCCTACCTCTCCTATGCTTACTGGTAGGAGGAGCCTGGGGCAGCCAGCATGCGCCGGACTCACGCCATAGGGGAAGGAGGAGCAGCGTAATCGCTCAGTGATCCTTCCCCCTGCAGGAGCCCTCCAGAGACCAGGAGAACTCACCAAAAGCCCTGTGCACCACGCTGATCCGCATCCTACTTCTTGAGGGACAGGAAAACAACTGATGAAGGTAAAGGGGAGGGGGGTTTTATGCGCTGATTTCAATTATTTTCCTGTCCCTGAAGAGGCGGGTACCCTCCAGGAAGTGCCATTGTGAAGGTGTGGAGAAATATAAGTTTAAAAAAAACATTCTAAACACCCCCCTTTCCCTAAAATATATAAACAATACAAATTATACATCATGAGCATTGCCGTGTGCGAAAAAGCCATTCTATTAAAATATAAAAATATTTTTCCCATATGGCAAAAGGTGAAATGGAAAAAAGTCAAAATGGCGAATTTGATGTTTTTTGTACACTTCACCTGCCACAAAAATTTTAATTAAAAATTATCAAAAAGTCATAAACAACCAAAAATGGTGTCAATGAAAAGTACTGATTGCCCCGCAAAAAACTGTGGCAGAATTGCACAAAAACACAAAATTACAGGGTCCTCTAAGAGTTAAGACTACTTCACAGGTTTCAATTAAATTTGAACCCCAGAGCTTCTGTCCAGCAAATAGCTGTATTACCCACTCTTCTATAGAAAAACTCTGCTCTTCATCTGTAGATAGTTTTTAGTATGTTTTTCAATGAAATATCACAAAACATCATTTGGTATCCCTGTAATCATAATAACGCATACCATTAAGTTAACATATTATTTATTGTGATTGGTAAACAGTGTTAATAAAAATGTGGGGGGCACATCATTGCTGAAATCACTTCTCCGGGGAAGATTCCAGGAGAATGAGCAGAACACCATCCTGAGAGGCAAGGTCACTAATGACGTTGTGTCTACAGGGCAGAGCAGGGCATAACTATATAGCAGTTGCTGACTTCCGCCTGCAGGTGTTGGTTATTCTGTGCTAGGCCATACACTGGTGTAGCTGCTGTTTTGTTTTCCCAATGTACAAGCCTTGGCACTCCTCACTGCACTGGACTTCATACGCAATAAAGCTCTTCTTGTGTTTTCCATAGGGCCTTTGGAGTGAACCAGTTGCTTCCGCAGTGTGTTGCCAGGTTTACAGCAGACAGGGTTGTGAGGTTTGTTAAAAATAATAGTGAGTTTTTCAGATACCCGATCTTAAGGACAAAGGACAATTGTTTGATGACAGCCAGAGCATGAACGTCGGAATCCTTCTAGCACAATATATCATATTCTCTTTCCGCCGACCATCGAGTTGAAAATGCTTTAAATGCCTGAAAAAAATATCTCTCTTTTTCTCTCTCTGTCTCTCTCTACCTTTTTAAAATATTTGGGTTGAATGTTGATTCTTAAGAAGGAATTCATTCATCTCTACCTGTGACACACAGACCTATCCTGTCAAAAGAAAAGATTTACCCAACGCCTACACTGTACACTCTAGCATGCTGCTTACAGTTACCTATTTGTGTATCTGCTCTTACATTTGGTTCATGTAGAATTCCTCATTGGAACTTTAGAACACAATATTGCCTTCACTGAGTCTTGTTTCACAATCTACAATGTCAGGACTTTGATCCTACCTCAAACGTGATCTATGTTCCACAATCATAATGATTGATAATGATCTTGTAAGTCTCTGTTCTATCTAATAAAAAAGATCTGATAAAACAGGGGTACAAAGTGTTTTATACTGTCTGCAATAAATTTAATAACCCTGTACTTGTAACCAGTGTAAAACTTCTTTACACTTCTCTACTTCGATTTTAACTGCCCTTTCCTGTGCTCGTGGATTTTACTTTCCATGGATTTTGTAATGGTTTTAACATCATCTAAATAAAGTGGTGGTTGATCAAAACGGCTCATTTCTCTAGTTTTCAAAAGAAAGAATAGAAATAATGTTCAGACGAGATGACAAGTTCTTGATGATATGTTCTTTTTGAAATTCATTTTGTTCTTTTAGAAAAGGCTTTATTCTGTCCTCAGCATTAATATACTGTATCAAATGTATTTCACCTGTTATTCCAACAGCCATAGAAAATGAACAAATCATTCACTAGAACAATATTCTTTTTTATATTTGCTATCTAAAAATGCTTCACTGGGTGAGAGTTTTGCCAGTAGAGTTCTATAACAAAACCTCCATCCCGTTTCAATTAGAATGGTCTGCCCATTTTTTTAAAATCCCTTTTGTTAGAAGGGGCCCATGTTGATAAACTATAAGGTGTCCTGCATCTAAAGGCTTTAGCAGTAAGCTGTAATCTTTATGTTAACCTGACAACCAACTTCCCATTGAATTCAATGTGCTGTCTACGCAATGCACCTGCTATATCCTCCAGAGTGAGAAACTTTTTTTGTAATCACTCTCGACTTTGGACAGATTACATTCCAAAAGATGGTCCCCATTTAACAACTTGGTAAAAGGGCATCTGTAAATGAGTATCCAAACAACTCCTTTAAAGGGGTTTACCAGGATGTTACTACTGATGAATAGCTGTTTGAGAAGGTATTGGCACTCCTATGAGTGCCGCTACCTTCTCGCAGCTTACCAAGCACAGCACCGTACCTTGTACAGTGGCTGTGCTTGGTATCATGCTCAGCCCCATTCACTTGAATGGAGCTGAGCTGCTCTTAGGCCACGTGACCAATGAATGTGACGTCACTGGCCTAGGAAAAGCTGAGAGAAGGCCGTTCATAGATCATTCAGAAAATGTGGTAAAATTATGAAACAAACTGAGGGTCATTAAGCATGGCAGTCTTAGGCCAAGTTCACACTTCAGTTATTTGGTCAGTTATTTTTATAAGCCAAAACCAGGTCCAGGTCAAAAACACAGTTGCAAATCGTTCCATTATACCTTATCTCTGAGTAGGCTTCACTACTTTTATTTGCTCACAATAACTGATGTGAATAATTGACCAAATAACTGAAGTGTGAATTCACCCTGAAGTAAAAAAAAAGAAAAACTCTGCAGGCGGACGATACTATGAATTTATTATGAGGTACAAGCCTCTAATAAATAATCAAATTTGTCACATTTTCCCATGTTTGCATGTCAGAACTGATTTCAACTCCACCCAGGAGTTGATGTAGATTTCTGGTATAATACTGTATGCACAAATTTTCTGGTGCACATGTGGTTAAATGAGTCAGACCACCACAGACCTCCTCATCCCACTTATATGCTGACTTTTTTTTTTTCGAAGTGCCAAGGCTATTGGAAAAAAAATTCAAATATATATATTTTTTTGCAAAGCCATACATAACAAAAATTGCTACTTTTCTACGCCAGAAAACCAGTGAAGAGCTATGGTGAGTGACGCCCTCACCAACACACACATTATATATAGAGCACCTTTTTTCACTACAATGAATAATGGTGATAGTGTATGCTAGTCATAAGGTAGTATAACGGAGAAAAGTGTTAAACTTGCCTAGTTGCTGAAAACCTGTCACATTATGTACCATTTTCATAAATCTGGTACAGTTAGTAACATTATGAGCATTTTGTACGCTAATACAGTAAATCTCGCAACAGCATTGTTAAAATCTCCCCCAATACCTGCAGTGCCCTACAGTATAACTCATAATGCACTCAGCAAGCACTATAAGAATTGGATTGAACAATTTCTATTCTCAACTCTGCTGAACGGTTAATCCAGCTCTCCCCTCATTGCTCCTCTGCCTCTTCCCTCTGCTAATTCCTTCACTGGCTCCCCATTACCCAGCGAATTCAGTTTAAAATACTTACAACTACATATAAGGCTGTCCACAACCTGCCCCCTTCTTATTTCTCTGACCTGCTTTCTCGATACATCCCCACACATAATCTCAGATCTTCACAGGATCTCCTCTGTTCTCCTCTCATCTGTTCTTCACACAATCGACTATAAGATTTCTCACGTGCCTCTCCCCTACTCTGGAACTCACTACCTCAACACATCAGACTTACCTCCTCCATTTGCTTGCGATGGGCCGCCAGCTGCCATCTTGCGTGAAGATCTCGGCCGAAATCCCGTGCGTAGTGACGTATGATGTCACCACGCCGGACGGCATGATGACGTAATCTCGTGCTGCGCGAGATTTCGCGCCAGATCTGTAAGCAAGATGGCGGCGGCCGGCCCGTCGCGAGTAAATGGAGGAGGTAAGTATGATTTTTTTTTTAATGTTAATTTTACACTTTTTTTGCACTCAGATGCCGCAATCATGAATAATAATAATAATAATAATAATCATAATAATAATAATAATAATAAGTTTTAGATAATGCATGCAATAAGGAATAGCATTTGTAAATCTAGATTGTATTATTTCTGTTATTTCTGAACATGCTCAGAGACTTAAAGGGTCTGTCCAGGATTAAAAAAATCATTGCTTCTGTCTTTTAAAACCAGCACCACCCCTGTCTACAGGCTGTGTGCTGTATTGCAGCTCTGCCCCATTGACTCCAGTGGAGCACAATTACAATACCACAGACAACTCGTGGACAGGGGTGGGGCTGTTTTTTGAAGACAACAGCCATGATTTTGTAATCTTTAACAGCCCCTTTAATAAATCTCATAAACAAATGAATATATAAGAGCCGAAAAAAATAATTTACAGATTATTTTTACATAAAGGAGAAGAAAAAGAACTGGATAGAAATGTTATATAGATAACAAGTCTGGTGTGCATTCATAAGCAGTATAATAAGCTGTTGCTCCTACATGTGTCCTTGGAATGCTTTGCTCCTGAGAATACTGATTTAATAGGATATTCAATATTTGTACTTTATCATATTCTTATATTCAGTACCAGGAACATTGCTAGTGCAAAAGATTAGGGGCACAGTCCCCAAACAGTGCATATATGTAGATAGATATATATATACATATATAATAAAATGGCAGTGCGTCCTATGAAGAGAATAATACAGCATACTTACTCTAACATTACCACATGCCACAATGGAACACAAAGCACATTATAATAGTGACAGCCACATTACCCTTTAATATTATCCACATTGCTTGTGTAAGTGCAAACCACATTTTGAATAGTACAGTTCCCCCATAATACACCCACAGTATATACACACCACCTCCACCCACAATATATACACACCACCTCCACCCACAGTATATACACATCTCCTCCACTCACAGTATATACCGTACACCAGGGGCGTCGCTAGGGCTTTTTATCCGGGGCCAGGGCCCCGAATCAATCTCCACTGCCCCGAACCTCGGGACTGGTGGAGACAGCTGCAGTGTGACCGATCCTAAGGGGAACACCCTGTATATTTATAAGTCTAGTTAAGACTCTAATTTTAAAATACTCACAATCTCCACTGCCCCGAACCTCGGGACTGGTGGAGACAGCTGGTGGAGACAGCTGCAGTGTGACCGATCCAAGGGGAACACCCTGTATATTTATGAGTCTAGTTTAGACTCTAATTTTAAAATACTTATGTGGGGATTTGAACTCACAACCTTCTACATTACAGGCAAGTACCTTAACCACTGGGCTATTGAGCTCAGTGTTAAGTCAATGGTGAAAAACCTCATAGAGGTTTCTCTGATATTGAAAAACCTCCTAAGAGGTTCGCTTGCATTATATAAGAGAACTTCTATGAGGTTTTTCACCATTGACTTAACACTGAGCTCAATAGCCCAGTGGTTAAGGTACTTGCCTGTAATGTAGTAGGTTGTGAGTTCAATTCCCCACAGGAAATTTTGAAAATAAAGGCTAAATAAAGCTTAAGTACACAGCCTGTCATTTTGGGGTGTGTTTATTACTTTTTATTCAATTTTCTTGGGAGATAAAGTGTTCTGTTACACCATATAGGCGAACCTTTTTTCAGTATTTTAAAAGTATGGGTGTTTTTGCATGCCTATAATGCCATTTTGTTCTTTTTTTGTGTGGAGAATGGGGTGATTTTACGTTTTTTTAAATATTTTCAAAACTTTTTTTTTATTTTTTTACTTTTTAAGTCCCCTAAGTGGACCACAACTTACAATCATCAGATGTAAATTGCTCCATTAGTCTGTATTGAAATCATTATATCACAGTTCACTGCTGCCACCTAGTGGCCTGAACTGGGATATACTAACAATGAACCTGGAAGCCTGGAACAGGCTGAGGCTTATTTACAGAACAGGGTGCTTTCACCAATCTTCGCTGGTGGAAAGCGCGCCTGAAGAGAAATCCAGCGTCAGGACGTAGTATGCGCACGATGACCTGACGCTGCATATGGGGGTTGAGTGGGCTCATATGGGGGCTGATGGGGGCTGAGTGGGCTGATTTGAGGTCTGATGGGGGCTGAGTGGGCTGATTTAAGGTCTGATGGGGGCTGAGTGGGCTGATCTGAGGTCTGATGGGGGCTGATTTAAGGTCTGATGGGGGCTGAGTGGGCTGATTTAAGGTCTGATGGGGGCTGAGTGGGCTGATCTGAGGTCTGATGGGGGCTGAGTGGGCTGATCTGAGGTCTGATGGGGGCTGATTTAAGGTCTGATGGGGGCTGAGTGGGCTGATTTAAGGTCTGATGGGGGCTGAGTGGGCTGATCTGAGGTCTGATGGGGGCTGAGTGGGCTGATTTAAGGTCTGATGGGGGCTTAGTGGGCTGATTTAAGGTCTGATGGGGGCTGAGTAGGCTGATCTGAGGTCTGATGGGGGCTGAGTGGGCTGATTTAAGGTCTGATGGGGGCTGAGTGGGCTGATCTGAGGTCTGATAGGGGCTGAGTGGGCTGATCTGAGGTCTGATGGGGTCGGAAAAGGTGATCTGAGGTCTGATGAAAAATATTTTTTTCTTATTTTGCTACTCTAAAATCTGTGGTGCGTCTTATAAAGCGAAAAATACAATAACTGTGTTGTTAGCCCATTATTACAAAATTTTTGGCCCCACTTTTGATTTTGCCCAGAGCCACATTTTGTCTAAAACCGGCCCCGGCTGGGGGGGTGACTGTGGGGGTTTTTATGCCGGGGGGTGTGACTGTGGGGGATTGTATGCCGGGGGGGGGCGGCGACTGAGGGCCATATTCATTGGGGCTTGGGCCCCGGATCTTTTGAGACCCTAGCAACGCCTCTGCCGTACACACCACCTCCACTCACAATATATACACGGCTCCTCTGCTCACTGTATTTACATACCACCTCCACCCACAGTATATACACATCTCCTCCACTCACAGTATATACATACCATTTCCACCCACAGTATATACACATCTCCTTTACTTACAGTAAATACACCTCTCCTCCACAGACAGTATACACTTAGCTCTTCTGCTCATAGTACAGTATATACACAGCTCCTTTACTTACAGTGTGTACACAGCTGCTTGATGATTTTTAGCAAGTGCTGGCAGCATGAGGGGGGACATGTACTTTAAATTGAGACCATTTTTGTAACAGCGGTTTCTGTCCAACAGTGTTCCCCTGCATGGGCTCTATGTTCGGTGGTGATCTGCTGCCAGCGCTTCCCCATTCACCACTGCAGTCATGGGCTCTGTCTTTGCAGGCATCATCTGTCCTGGTGTCCGCTCCACAGTTTCCTTCCAGCCCTGGGCAAAGCATACTTTCAGATTGCTCATTGCAGCACTTCCTTAAGGGCCAGTGCGAGTCACTTCCTGTGATTTATGGGTTAGATCATTAGATCATGTGACTTCGCTGACCAATCCTAGCCCTCCTGCACCTATATAAATGGCTAAATCCCCTACCCAGGTGCCTTAGCATCAAGGTCTTTGTGTCCGGCAAATGGTTCCTGCGATCTCTGCTTGTGTTCCTGTTTACCTGACCTATGCTTGTGGACTCTGCTATCTGTTTGATCCCTGCCTGCTTGGCTCGACTCCTGTTGCAGACCCGGATTGCGTGACCTGTACCTGTGCCGCGTGCCTTGACCTATTGCTTGTACAAATTCGCCTCTGCCTTATCCTTTGGTCCTGCCCTGTCGCTCCTAGTTACAACTCAGCCTGCTGACTACATCTGTACCTCTGGTACCTTGCTCAGGCACCTCCTGGTCCGCCTGGACCAGCAGCCTTGTGTGCCAATCCTCCTCAAGAGATAGCGCCCTGATGTTCCCCTCAGGAAATTCTATCCCCACCATCAGGTGTACTGCGAAGAATAAGGGGTTCACTTAGACAACGTCCTTAGAGGAGGTAGGACATGTGGCACAGTGGGTCCACACCTGCTGGTTCGTAACAATTTTAGAGTTTGTGTGACTTTTTGATCACATTTTTTTCAAGCTTTGACTTTTGTGTCATCATTTACTGTATGGGATGAATATTTTTATATTTTAATATTTAATAGTTTTAATAGTATCAGTGTTTTTGGCAATGCCCATGATGTGGCAATGCCCATGATGTTTTTTTAATTGTTTATGTATTTTTATTTTAATTCTGGGGAAAGAGGGGCAGGAACTAATGTGCAGCAGACTCTGATCATTCAGGAGGAACGATTCTGCAACATACACCATCTGGCTCCCTCGATCCCCGTTAGGGGGAGCCCAAGCACGGCTGGGTGCCTGCTCTCCCAGTTATTGTCCTCACAGATGCTGGGTTAAATGTTATCGCTGATCAAATACATTGTTTTTTTGTTTAAAAGAGCAGGAACTGAGTGGCTATGGCGCCTGCTGCGCTCATGAGCTTGCACCAACGTTAAATACCCGACCACCAACATATATATGCGTTAGGCGATCGAGAACTGGTTAATCAAAGAAATTAAGTAACTGACATACCCCTCAAAACCTATTTGTGTCATTGCCTCAACATAGACATGTTTCATTTGGATCTTTTCTGGGCAGCAGGTTAACCTTCTAGCACTATCTTGCCGAAAATGACTGCAGTGCTGGAAACCATATATGCATATTATATTGTTTACAAACTTTTCAGATAATTAGCAACATATTAGATCAGGATTGTCTATCTGTGTGGCCTTCTAGAATAATCCTGCCTTCACCATCTCTAATGGTTGTGACTTTTCATATAGTGTCATGATTACTAACCCTAAATTAATACTACAAGTGTAGTTTAATACAGCTGCATTATAAATGCCTTTGGGGTATTAATAGAAAATTGAGTGGAAGGAAAAAATGTGTTAGGAATAGGTGCATAAGCAACAGGGATGACCGCAACCTTGAAAGGATTGTGAGGAAAAGGCCATTCAAGAACTCGAGAGAGATTCACAAGGAGTTGATTGTAACTGTAGTAAGTGCTTCAAGAATCACCACACACAGACGTATACAGGACATGGGCTACAAATGTCACATACTTTTGTCAAGCCACTCGTAAACTAGAGATGTCCTGGGCTAAGGAGAAAAAAGACTGATCTGTTGCTGTGTGGTCCAAAGTCCTGTATTCTGATGAAAGCAAATTTTGCATTTGATTTGGAAATCAAGGTTCCAGACTCTGAAGGAAGAATGAAGAGGCATGCAATCCAAGTTTCTTGGGGTCCAGTGTAACGTTTCCACAGTCAGTGGATTGTCATCTGTCCACACTGCCAAAGGTACCAATTAGGGATGAGTGAACTTGTGTTTTCAAGTTTGGCGTACAAGGTTCGGGTTATCTAAGAATTCTGTTATGGATTCCGCTAACATGAACCATAACTTATAGTCCATGGTAGTGAAATCCATAACGGAATTCTTAGATTATCTGAACCTTGTATGCCAAACTTGAAACACAAGTTCACTCATCCCTAGTACCAAAACCAGGTTTAATAACCACGGTATAACTGTGCTTTATTGACCAGAAAACTTGCCTGGCCTATACCTCATAGAGAATCTATGCTGTATTGTCAAGAGAAAGATGAGAGACACCAGACCCAACAATGCAGACGAGCTGAAGGCTGCTATCAAAGCAACCTGGGCTTCCATAACACCTTTGCAGTGCACAGACTGATTGCCTCCATGTCATGCCGGACATCATAATTCCGGTCATTCATACAGTACAAAAGAAGCCCCGACCAAGTTTTGAGTGCATATCCTGTACATACTTTTCAGTAGACCAACATTTCTGAATTTACAATCATTTTTTAATTGGTCTTATCTAATATATAAAGCTGAGTGTATGTGTATGTCCGCTAAAGGAATCCGCACCACTGCAGCTACAATCACAACATTTGGAACACATGTACATCAGGTGTTCGGGAAGGTTTTAGAACAGTTTTTAGCTCTCCAGGACATACCGTTCCTGAGATATTCCCAAAAAAATGCATTAGCCAATAGTAGCCTGGTCACATAACCCTTATCAGCCAATAGAAGCTCACAGGCAGTCTCCACACACCAGGTTTCTATGACAACCTAGCCAGTTCACTGCTGTAGGTCTGCATTAAAGAGGCAGAGCACTGTGGATGACAATGGTAAAGGGGTATTTCAGTTACCATAAATATAACTTATGTTTTAGACTAATTCATCATCAATCATTACCTCATATAATGTAAAATTCACATATTTACTGTTCAGTAGTAATAAAAAATGTATTCTTCCACTGCTACCCACCTTCCTCCTAAATTACTATGGCATCGACCTGTAATTCAGGCCACTGTCAAAAGAAGGACTTAAAAGCCCCACCCCCAGATCCCACCAAGTCACGCCCCTGATTCAGTCAGGCCACGCCCCTTCCACTCTGCATCTGACCGGAATTGAAAAAATGAAGGCAAAAATCAACTTCTTTCAGCTGCAGGGGAGGGAGGGTGACTTTCTCCCTGCAACTCATGCTAAGACTGCACAGTGCTGCTGCTGAGAGTGAGCTGTTCGAAAGGACATCCCTGCGTCCATCCAGGACCTGCGCATGACAGAGGAAAGGGAGTCTGAAAGCCAGACTGTCTAGCCTAAAACAAGACCTCTGGCCACCCTAGGGGCAGGCTGATGTTAGGGTGGCCAGATGTACGGCTTTAGGCTGGACAGTCCAGTTTTCTGGCTACCTGTTCTCCGTCCGACGCAGTGTCTGGACAGACACAGGGATGTCCACCCTTTCCGTAGCTCACACTCAGACAGCTTCTCCTCCATGTCTTCACGGAGCCAGGGGGCGTGGCCTCATGTTTAGTGGTGTGTCTTCATGGGAACTGTGGGCGCTGTGTCACGTTTGGGGGAATGACCGGTGAGGTCTGGCTTTCTGGGGTGAAGACAGTGGTCACTCTAGCTGCTGTGGAGGTCACAGTTAAAGGGGCGGGATGCTGTAGAGGTCACTGTTAAAGGGGCGGGCAGCTGTAGAGGTCACTGTTAAAGGGGCGGGCAGCTGTAGAGGTCACTTTTAAAAGGGCGGGCTGCTGTAAAGGTCACTGTTAAAGGGGCGGGCTGCTGTAGAGGTCACTGTTAAAGGGGCTGGCCGCTGTAGAGGTCACTGTTAAAGGGGTGGGCTGCTGTAGAGGTCACTCTCAATATCTTTTAATGACACACACACACAAACAGTAAATGAAATAAATTAAATATACCAGGGCGAAGCCGGGTCCTTCAGCTAGTCTAATATATAAAGCTGAGTGTATGTGTGTGTGTGTGTGTGTGTCTGTGTGTGTGTATGTCTGCTAAAAGAATCCGCACCGCTGCAGCTACAATCACAAAATTTGGCACACATGTACATCAGGTGTCCGGGAAGGTTTTAGAACAGTTTTCAAGTCTCCAGGACGTACCGTTCCTGAAATATTCCCAAAAAATGCATTAGCCAATAGTAGCCTGGTCACATGACCCTTATCAGCCAATAGAAGCTCCCAGGCAGTTAGTCTCCACATACACACCAGGTTTCTATAACAACCTAGCCAGTTCACTGCTGTAGGTCTGCTTTAAAGGGGCAGAGCGCTGTTGATGACACTGGGGTATTCTGGTTAAATATAACTTATGTTTTAGACTTACTCATCATCAATCATTACCTCATATAATGTGAATTTCATATATTTACCGTTCAGTAGTAATAAAAGATGTTTTCTTTCCTCTTTCCTCCGAAATTACTATGGCATCGGCCTGTAATTCAGGCGACCTTCAAAAGAAGGACTTAAAAGCCCCACCCCCAGGTCCCACTAAGTCACGCCCCTGACTCAGTCAGGCCACACCCCTTCCACTCCGCATCTGACCAGAATTGAAAAAATGAAGGTAAAAATCAACTTCTTTCAGCTGCAGGGGAGGGAGGGTGACTTTCTCCCTGCAGCTCATGCTCAGACTGCACAGTGCTGCTGTCTGAGAGTGAGCTGTTCAAAAAGACATCCCTGTGTCCATCCAGGCCCTGTGCATGACAGAGGACACGAAGTCTAAAAGCCAGACTGTCCAGCCTCCCCCCAATGTGAAGCCACACCCCTAAACACAAGGACACGCCCCCTGGTTCCATGAAGACACAGAGGAGAAGCTATCTGAGCATGAGCTACTGAAAGGGTGGACATCCCTGTGTCTGTCCAGGCCTTGCGCCGGACGGTGGACAGGGAGTTTGAAATACAGACTGTCCAGCATAAAACCGAACCTCTGGCCACCCTAGGGGCAGGCTAATGTTAGGGTGGCCAGATGTCTGGCTTTAAGCTGGACAGTTTGGTTTTCTGGCTCCCTGTCCTCCGTCCGGCGCAGTGCCTGGACGGAAGTAGGGATGTCCACCCTTTCAGTAGCTCACTCTCAGACAGCTTCTGCTCCATGTCTTCACAGAGCCAGGGGGTGTGGCCTCATGTTTAGTGGTGTGGCTTCATGGGGACTGGGGGCACTGCTTCACGTTTGTGGGAATGACCAGTGAGGTCTGGCTTTCTGGGCTGAAGACAGTGGCCACCCTAGCTGCTGTGGAGGTCACAGTTAAAGGGGAGGGTGCTGTGGATGTTTCTATTAAGGGGCGGGCTGCTGTGGAGGTCACTGTTAAAGGGGCGGGCACTCTAGACGTCACTCATGACATTTTTTAATGACACACAGAAACATTAATGAAATAGATTAAATATACCCGGGTGTCCTTCAGCTAGTAGTCTTTATTCTTCTAATTTTGTAAGATACCATCTTTTGGGTTTTCATTAGCTGTAAGCCAAAATCATCAACATCAAACAAATAAACACTTGAAATTGATCACTATATGTGTAATGAATCTATATATGAGTTTCATTTTTTGAATTCAATTAATGAAATAAATGAACTTTATTGAGATGTGTATGTAAGTTGTATTTTATTCATTTTAAATGTCTGCTCATTCTGGGCTTTGAAGTCAAGGAGGTGGTCCTATCAGTGATTGACAGCCTTTTCTCTATGACTGCATACAGAGATAGGACAGCCTCTTTTACTTTAAATCTCAGAATTTTGTAAAAAAAACAAAACAAAACAAAAAAAAAACATAATCTAGTACATGACAACATCTTTCTAACAAAGCTAGAACCAGCCCTGTACCTCACATGGCTCCAGTGATCCACTTGTTCTGATAGATTTCGGTCAAGCTGGCAGCTCAGAGGACCTGTTTTTTCTCAATGGTGTGTCCTTTATGCTGTAGCTGGTGGAAGTTGAAGGATGGAACTGAGTATGTGCTTCCATCTCAGTGAGCAGGACAATGAAATTACAAAAAGAGGAAACAGCAGGTGTTATACAGATAGATGTCATTGAATGACTCAGTATCTATAATACATTTTTAATTACATGCAATTACAAAAGCATCCACCTCCAGGTGCTGGTTTGAAAACCGTAGAATATTTTTTTTGTGGGAACTCCTTTAAATGAATAAATTGCAAGTCAGTTCCAACAAAACTATATATCAATCTGTTCAGCTCCTTCTGTTCTATAAGATGCAGCCTGCAGAATATCCTGCATTTTTATGGTGACAAGTTAACCTTGACCTTTAATAATCTAATAATAATAATAATCTTTATTTATATAACGCCAACATATTCCGAAGCGCTTTACAATTCACGGGTTCATGTACAAACAGTGATAAATAACATAACAACAGACAAGTCCAGTATTACAACAAGAGGAATGAGGGCCCTGCTCGCAAGAGCTTACAATCTATGAGCAGATAGGGGTGACACAGAAGGTAGAAGTGCTTGTTTTGTACAATGGTCCAGCCATCTTGGGAAAATAGGAGAGCAGATATTAGATGTAGGGGGATGCAGCACTGTGGGGAGCTTTGTGGGTGAGGACGAGCAGTTTAAATTGGATTCTGTACTGAATGGGCAACCAGTGCAGTGACTGGCACAGGGCAGAGGCATCAGAGTAGCGGTTCGAGAGATAGGCGACCCTGGCTGCTGCATTATGGATAGATTGGAGCAGGGAGAGTCTGGTGGGGGGAGGCTAATTAAAAGAAAGTTACAGTAATCAAGACGGGAATAGATCAGGGCAACAATGAGAGTTTTTGTTGTTTCCAGTTAGAAAGGGACGGATTCTAGAGATGTTTTTGAGGTGCAGGCAACATGAGCGGGCGAGAGATTTAATATAGGGGGTGAAAGAAAGATCAGTGTCAAACGTCACCCTGAGACAGCAGGCGTGCTGCCTAGGAGTGATGATGGTGTCGCACACTGAGAGGAAGATATCAGGTTTGGTTAGGTAAGTGGATGGAGAAAACACAAAAAGTTCAGTTTTTGAAAGATTTAGTTTCAGATAGAGAAAGGACATAATATTAGAGACGGCAGAGAGACAGTCACTGGTGTTCTGTAATACAGCAGGGGTGATGTCAGGGGATGAAGTGTATAGTTGTGTGTCATTAGCATAGAGATGGTACTGGAAACCAAATCTGCTGATGGTCTGTCAAACTGGGGCTGTGTATAGAGAGAAGAGGAGAGTGCCTAGGACTGAACCCTGAGGAACCCCAACAGCGAGAGGGAGAGGAGAAGAAGTGGTGCCAGCGAATGATACATTGAAGGAGCGACCAGAGAGATAGGAAGAAAACCTGGAGAGGGCAGTGTTATTTAGGCCGATAGACTGGAGCATGGCAAGTAGGAGAGGGTGATCTACAGTGTCAAAAGCGGCAGAGAGGTCAAGGAGAATGAGCAGAAAGTAGTCCCCGTTGCATTTTGCTGTCAGGAGGTCATTTGTCATTTTGGGGAGGGCAGTTTCTGTTGAATGTAGGGGGCGGAAACCAGATTGTAGTGGATCAAGGAGAGAGTGATCAGAGAGATAGTGGATGAGGCGAGAGTAGACCAGACGCTCCAGGAGTTTAGAGGTAAAGGGAAGATTGGAGAATGGTCTGTAGTTAGTTGAGCAGGACCGGTCAAGAGATGTTTTTTTTTATTAATGGGGTAACAATAGAGTGTTTAAAAGAGGAGGGCAAGATACCAGAAGAGAGGGAGAGGTTGAAGATTTTTGTTAAGTGAGAGGTAACAGCCGGAGAGAGACTGAAGTAGGTGTGAGGAAATGGGGTCAGAGGCACATGTGGTAGGTAGACCTTTAATTTTGAATTATTTTCCCAGTTCTCATGTTTTTCAAATATTCATAACTTATATTTTGTACTGTTAGTTAGAGCTTGTCCATTACCCCCTACAATTTTCCATAAATACATTCATTCATAGTTTTAACCATTGTAAATATATTTTATTAATATATTATTTCTCCTATTCAAGAATAATACATAATTTAATTTTAAATGCAATATTTTTAAATGTAATCAGTTACATGAAATATAAAGCTTCCAACTAGACATCATTTTAGATGCTTAGTCTCAAATGTGATGTAAAGTCAAGAGACAGATGATTCAACAGATGAGTAATATCCTCAATTACACATAACTTCTACTTATTGTGTAAATATGCATATTTATTACCTTGTAGAGTTTAAGATTAGCTGATTTGCAAGTTAATCTAATGTTTCTCACATCCTTAGAAAAGTATTAGTATAGGTTTTAAAAAAAGAAAAATATATGTTAATAAGAATGGAAACACCCTGACTTGGGATTCATCATATGTTTTATTCCTATTTAGCAGTAGAGAAAAGAAAAAAAACTACTAATGATTCAAAGAAATATCTACATTTTGCACAAAAAAAACTTTTTTTAAAAAAAAGAAGAAAATCTTTTTGCATGGCGACATCCCAAGACCCATAACTTTTTTTTTCTTCTTTCTATGAAGTTTTCTGAGGGCTTGATTTTTGTGGGACAACTTATAGTTTTTTTAGTATCATTTTTGGCTAAATATCTTTATGATCACTTGTTATTACGTATTTTTGGTAGCGACTAAGAATAAGTTAGCAATACTGGCATTTTTTTGTTCTCTTTTTTTACCATAGAGGATAATTTACATTATATTTGTGTAGCGCATGTCATTATGGATGCGGAAATACCAAACATGTGGGGGGAGACTTTATTTTTGCATTTTTTTTCATTGAAAAGCATATTATCAAAGGGAAAAAAAAAATTTATTGGATTTTTTAAACCACTTTTCATAACAATCTTTTGATTGCTTCTAAAGTATAATGCATTTTAATGTGAGTACTATATTGACACTGACCAGCAGGCTGTGGTAGAGAGGCGCAGCTTGCTGGAGAACACTCAAGGCAGGCTTGAAGCCTAAATCAGGTCCCAGCCTGCCTATACAAGCATCCTCTCCCTCAGCAGAGGGCGCTGTGGGGAATCATCATAACTGCGCGCAGGAGGCGCGTGAAGACATGCTGCCGGCGTCCCGGGCTGGAGTATGTAAGTATGTATGTGTTTGTGTGTGTATGTCTGTATGTATTGCTGTCTCAATGTCTGTCAACATGTGTGGGGCCGGAGCGCTGCTCCGGCTCCACACATGTATCAGCGTTAGCACGGATCCGTTGGCACTAGAGATGAGCGAGCACTAAAATGCTCGGGTTCTCGTTATTCGAGTCAAACTTTTCCCGATGCTCGAGTGCTCGTTTCGAATAACGAACCCCATTGAAGTCAATGG
>ONZH01006653.1:0-229759 GCA_900303285.1 Rhinella marina
TTTGCCTAGCTAGGGAGGCGGGTATGGAGGACAGACTGACAGACAAACAACGAGAAACACAGAGGAGGGTCAGACGGTCCGAGGTCGATAACAAGAGAGCAGTATCAGGTCAAAAACATAATCCACAAGAATGTCCAAGAAGCTAGCCGGGGTAAAGCACAGAGAGACAAAATAGCATAAACACAGAGAACAAAGCGAGATCCAGGAGCATAGCTGCGATAGGATACCAACAACAGGAGCTCAAGGAAGGCTGGTGACTGCTGGAAGACCAAACAAACACTGGCAATGAGGTGCAGCAGGAAGGAACCTAAATACAGACGGGACTCCCGCCCCAAACCCCTGATAGGGGCTGGGAACCTGTCAGTAAGATTAGCCCCAATCATAGAACACCTGGTAAAAACAGGGTGGATGCCAGTGAAAACAACAAAGCCAGTTTAAAGGGACATGCGCACTGAAATCAGAGTGTGCGTAACTAGGAACGCGAGTTGGGTGCGGCAACCCGCCGCATCCCTAGCAACGGTTCAGGCACAGGGGGACCGGCAGCCGAGGCACGGCGGCCAGACCTGCAGCCGGCCCTGACAGTACCCCCCCTCCCAAGGGGGGCCACCGGACCCCTAGAGTTAGGAGATGGTTTAGATGGAAACGACCTATGAAAGAGGCGGACCAGTCAAGGAGCATGAACACGGTGGGACGGCACCCACGTACGCTCCTCCGGACCATAACCCTTCCAATCCACCAGGTATTGTATAGACCCCCTCACTCGCCTAGAGTCCAAGATCTTATGCACCTCATATTCAGGCTCCCCTTGGACCAAGCAAGGAGAGGGAGGGTCCTTGGATGGAATAAGCGGAGGCAAAAACTTTTTCAACAGAGACTTATGAAAAACATTATGTACCTTAAGGGGGTCCGGCAATGCTAACCTATATGACACACCTATATGATTTATTACTGAAATCACCTCAAAAGGCCCAATAAAGCGCGGGGCCAATTTACACAAAGGAACCTTCAACTTGAGATTTTTGGTAGACAACCAAACCTTGTCTCCCACCATATAGGAAGGAAATAACACCCTTTTACGGTTTACAGCACAAACCATCAAATTCTGGGACGCCTGGAGATTCTTCTGAATCTCGTCCCACACTGTGCACAGTGAATTATGAGTGAAATCAGCCTGGGGATTAGTGGAGGAACCAGAAACAGAAAGACAAAACCGAGGATGGAAGCCAAAATTACAAAAGAACGGAGAACATTTGGTAGAGGAATTGACATGGTTATTAATGGAGAATTCTGCCAAGGAGAGAAATTCAGACTAGAGATGCTGTTGATCTGAGACAAACAGGCGGAGATACTGAATTAATTCCTGGTTTAACCTCTCAGTCTGCCCGTTTATCTCAGGATGAAAACCAGAAGAAAATGACAACGATATATTTAATTTATGACAAAACTCCCTCCAAAATTTGGCAACAAATTGAACACCGCGATCAGACACAATGTTCTCAGGAATCCCATGAAGCCAAACCACATGATCGATAAACAAAGAAGACAAGGTCTTAGCATTTGGGAGTTTTTTAAGGGGAACAAAATGAGACATCTTAGAGAATCTGTCAACGACCACCCATACTACCGTATAGCCCTGAGAAACCAGCAGATCCGTAATGAAATCCGTGGAAATGTGGGCCCATGGTTTAGTAGGTATAGGTAACGGACACAACGGGCCTTCAGGCGGTAATCGAGGACATTTTCCCTGGGCACAAACGTGACAGGCTGACACAAAAGAAAATACATCCTTAGCCCAACGGGGCCACCAATAATTACGGGACATTAGTTCTTTAGTAGTCTGATACCGGGATGACCAGCCAGAGATGTACTGTGGGCCTCTTCCAACACTTTAAGTCGTAAACGTAAGGGAACAAATTTGCCTTCCGGAAGGTCTTTTGGTGCCGAGGACTGACTGGCAAGAATTTGGGAAGCTAGGTTGGAAGAGACCACAGCAAGTACCACACCTGGGGACAAGATCTTTTCAGGCTCAGATTCCAAGAAATCAGCGAGCCCAAAACTGCGGGAGAGAGCGTCCGCTTTGATGTTCTTGGAACCTGGACAATAAGTGACAAGAAAGTTAAAACGAGAAAAAAAACAGGGCCCATCGGGCCTGGCGAGCATTCAAGCGTTTAGCATTAGCCAAATAAACAAGATTGTTTTGTAATTGTTCTTTGGCCCCCTCAAGGTAATGTCTCCATTCTTCGAGTGCCAACTTGATAGCTAACAGCTCTCTGTTTCCAATATCATAATTTTTCTCAGCACTATTAAATTTCTTAGAAAAATAAGCACAAGGCCTTAAATTTGTAAAGGTGGAAGGACCCTGCGACAGAACTGCACCCACCCCATGTTCGGAATCATCCACCTCTACAACAAATGGTTTTTGAAGGTTAGGCTGAACTAAAACCGGGGCCTTCATGAAGGCAGACTTCAATATCTTAAAGGCTTCTTCAGCCGATGGGTCCCAAGTCACAACATCCGCTCCCTTCTTAGTGAGATCAGTCAGGGGTTTCGCAATCACGGAGAAGTTGTGAATGAACTTGCGATAATAATTAGCGAAGCCCAGGAAGCGTTGGAGTGACTTGAGACTAGTGGGCCAGGCCCACTCAGAAATTGCCGAGACCTTGACAGGATCCATCTGGATGTCCTGAGGAGTTAGAATATACCCCAGAAATGAAACCTTTTGAACAGCAAACAGACATTTTTCTAACTTAGCAAACAGTTTATTGTCCCTAAGCCTTTGTAGAACAGTTCACACATGACGAACGTGAGATTCCCAATCAGGGGAATACACCAGAATATCATCTAAATAAACAATGACATATTGACCCATAATGTCCTGAAATATGGTGTTCATGAAACCCTGGAAGACCGCGGGGGCATTACAGAGACCGAATGGCATGACAAGGTACTCGAAATGCCCCAACGGGGTGTTAAAGGCCGTTTTCCACTCATTCCCCCTGTCTAATCCGAATGAGGTTATATGCCCCACGGAGGTCAAATTTAGAGTACCAGGAGGAACCAGAGGTTTGATTCAGGAGGTCTGGAATTAATGGCAAAGGATACTGATTTTTGACAGTAATTTGGTTGAGGTTTCTGTAATCTATACAGGGACGGAGACCCCCGTCCTTCTTCTCAACAAAGAAGAATCCTGCCCCAGTAGGAGATTCAGAAGGACGGATGTGTCCAATAGCTAAACTATGCTGGATGTATTCCTTCAAAGACTCCCTCTTAGGCAGAGTTAAATTGTAAATTCTTCCCTTAGGGAGTTTGGCTCCAGGGACAAGGTCAATTTTACAGTCCCCTTCCCGGTGTGGGGGAAGGGTCTCTGCCAGCGTTTAAGAAAAAAACATCAGTAAAATCAGCAATATACTCAGGAAGGGACTGAACAAGAGACAGGGAGGAATTCATACACAGAGGGGCAAGATGACTGGTGCACTGTGGACCCCACTTGACCAGATCGGCCATGCACCAGTCAATCACTGGATTATGAAGCTCCAACCAGGGAAACCCCAAAATTAAATCTACCGATAAGTCTTTCATGACTAGAAAACTTATTTCTTGAGAGTGGATGGATCCCACCGACAATCTTAACAAGGGAGTCTGGAATTTGACTTCCCCTGCCAATAAAGGGGTAGAATCCACACTAGAAACGTAAATACTGGGAGACAGGGGTACCAAAGCTTCAGACAAATTTGACACCACTGAAGCATTAATAAAATTAGCTGCTGACCCCAAATCCACGAAGGCTTTACCTTCATAGATCCAAGGACCTAACTGAAGTTTAAAGGGCAGGAGAACTCTTTTATTAGAAATTGGGAGTACCTGTGCTCCTAGGGCACCCTCCCGTAAGTATCCTAGGAGCGAGAGTTTCCCGACCGTGACCTCCTGGAACAGTTGGCAATTTGATGACCCTTATCTCCACAGAAAAAACACAGGCAGTTTCTGAAGCGATGCTCTCTACGCTGTTCGGGGGTCATGACCCCAAGCTCCATGGATTCCACTGGAAAAGAAACTGTAGAAACAAATTGAGAGGAGGAAGACAGAGGTGGGGACAAAGACAGAGGAAAAGGAGATGATCTGTCAGAACGTCGCGCCCTAAGGCGCCGGTCTGCCCGGACAGCAAGAGCCATAGCCTGTTCCAAGGTTTGTGGCTCTGGCTATCCCAGGAGAAGGTCCTTTAAGGAGTCAGATAGACCAGCTAGGAAAAGATCCTTGAGAGCATGATCATTCCACCTAGAGTCCGTACAATACTGGCAAAATTGGGTATAGAAGTCCTTGGCCGGTCGCCTACCCTGTCTGAGAGTCAGGAGTTTAGTCACAGCTTGAGCAGTTCTGTCTGGCTCATCATAAATCAAACCCAGGGCTGGAAAAAACTGGTCAACTGACTGCCTTGCTGATGATTCAGGGGATAAAGAGAAGGCCCATTTTTGGGGCTCACCTCAGAGTCTAGAAATGACCAGACCCACCCTCTGGAATTCGGATCTGGATGTGAGGTGCACAGGTCAAAGTACAATTTGCAGCCCTCTTGGAACGAGAAGAACTGCGATCTATCCCCTGAGAAAAAAATCGGGCATAGACACATGGGGCTCTGAGCGTACAAGTACAGGAGATGGGGGTGGTTGGTCAGGCGGGGGGGATCTGGACAGAGGCCAGCGCCTGATCCTGTTGACGAACCCGGTCCGTCAAGGCCAAAACAACCTCGGTCAAGGTCTGCACCTGGGCCGCCAAGGATGCTACTGGATCCATTGGGGCTAAGAAAGTAGCAGGGCGGATAACAGGTGTAGACTTCTTATTGGCCAGTGCTTCTGTCAGGGGAGGTCTGGGGTCCGGGGAGAGTGGCGGTCCCTTAGCTCGACCCGCAACCCCTGTCCCTGCCTACTTGCCTCACCCTAGGCTAAAGGTCCTAGGGGGACAATAGTCGACAGTCCCTTGCCTAGCTAGGGAAGCGGGGATGGAGGACAGACTGACAGACAAACATCGAGAAACACAGAGGAGGGTCAGACGGTCCGAGGTCGATAACAAGAGAGCAGTATCAGGTCAAAAACGTAATCCACAAGAATGTCCAAGAAGCTAGCCGGGGTAAAGCATAGAGAGACAAAATAGCATAAACACAGAGAACAAAGTGAGATCTAGGAGCACAGCTGCGATAGGATACCAACAACAGGAGCTCAAGGAAGGCTGGTGACTGCTGGAAGACCAAACAAGCGCTGGCAATGAGGTGCAGCAGGAAGGAACCTAAATACAGACGGGACTCCCGCCCCAAACCCTGATAGGGGCTGGGAACCTGTCAGTAAGATTAGCCCCAATCACAGAACACCTAGTAAAAACAGGGTGGATGCCAGTGAAAACAACAAAGCCAGTTTAAAGGGACATGCGCACTGAAATCAGAGTGTGCGTAACTAGGAACGCGAGTTGGGTGCGGCAACCCGCCGCATCCCTAGCAACGGTTCAGGCACAGGGGGACCGGCAGCCGAGGCAGCCGGCCCTGACAAGTTATGATACATTACTCATAACGTAACATTCGAGATATTAATCCGTCATATTTTTAACCGTTAAGCTTTTCTTAACACATACAATGATCAGCCTTTGTTCCACACAAGGAAGGATTAAGTAACTGTTTTCATTTTATTCTAGCTTCTTGTCCAACAAAGCTATTTTTACTTAGGCCCTTGAACTGGAGTAGCAGGATATCAGGCGTATTAGCTCACAAAGATACAGAAGCTGTGGAAAAAGGTACATTTGTGAGAATAACCCGTACTCAAGCCAATAAAAGAAAGGCCTGCTGGCTCTCACAATAGTAAAGTGCTAGCGTTATCAGCATCACAGACGAGAACAGAGAAAATAATCAGCACTTAAAAAGAATATACCAGCATACATCCAGAGATACTGAAAAGTACTTTTCCCATAATCGACACTTACCACCTATTCATAGGACAGGGGATGTGTCTGATCACGAGTGGCCTGACTGCTGGACCCCCCTGATCATGAGGGCCCTTTCCATTTGAATGAGGCAGTTGTCAGGTACCGCTCCGTCAGTCCCATAGAGACTGAATAAGGCAGTAGTATGCAAACGACACGACCACTTCATTCAAATGGGGTACAAGGGACTCCCATTCTTGTGCGATCAGATACTTATCCCCTATCCTGTGGGACTTTAAAATTAAAGGGGTTGTCCGGTATCAGAGCTGAACCCAGACATACCATTAATTTCACCCAGGCAGCCTGTCTGATGTTAGCATCGGAGAATCTCATGCTCCAATGCCCTCCCTTGCCCTGCGCTAGATCACACAGGGCAAGGGCTCTTTTGTTTACAAATACACACTGCCGGGCGGAGGCAGTGTGTTCGGTGACGTCACCGGCACTGATGCATACCTCCCAACTTTTGAAAATTGCAAAGAGGGACAATGTGTGCGGTGCACATCACGGCAGTTTTTTTTTCATACTAGGCCACACCTCTAACTCCGCCCAAAGCATAATTACTGGAGCCCCTGCGGCAATTTTTTTCTTGCGTTTCAATGTCCATATAAATATTGGCTCATAAATCATCAGATTATAGATATTTTAAGGTACAAATTGCACCAAATAATGAAGTTCTGGTCTAATATACAGGTAAGGGCTCGTTCACATCACTGTTAGGGCTTCCGTTCAGTCTTTCCGTTCTAACATCGTTATAACGGAAAGAAACGGAATCCCTAGGACGGACATCAAAACGGACACCTTTAAGAGGCTGTCGACAGGACTTTGTTTTCCGTCCAGCATAACGGCAACCACACGGATCCGTTATGCAGGGCCATAGGCTTCTATTATGACGGATCAAAACGGAATGCCTCTTAAAGGTGTCCGTTTTGATGTCCGTTCTAGGGATTCCGTTTCTTTCCGTTATAACGATGTTATAACGGAAAGACTGAACGGGAGCCCTAACGGTGATGTGAACGAGCCCTAAAAACCATACAGACACTTCAGTAAGGAGCAATTTAGTAAATGTATTAATGCACATTTATGCATTAATTTCCCAGGTCAAAAAGAGGGACATTTAAGGATAAAAGAGGGACAGAGGGACTTGGGTCAAAAAGAGGGACTGTCCCTCCAAAAGAGGGACACTTAGGAGGTATGCCGTTTTACTGGCTAGGGCAGCACTAAAGCCCGCCTATAAGTGCTGGTGACATCACCGGGCTCACTGCTGGGCGGAAGCCTCTGCCCGGTAGTGTGTATTTGTAAACTGAAGAGCGCTTGCCCTGCACGATCTAGTGCAGGGCAAGGGAGGGCATCGGAGCATGAGGAAGCAGAGCCCGGGTCTGGGCATGAAATGCTCCAATGCTCTAGTCAGGAAGGCTGCCTGGGTGAAATTAAGGGTATGTCCGGGTCCAGCTCTGAACCTGGACAACCCCTTTAATGGTTAACCCTTACAATAGGCTATCAATATTCAATTGGTGGGGGTCAGACTGTCAGAAACCTGACGATCAGCTGTCTGAATGGGCCTTCATTGTTTCCCAGGCAGTGTCTGAACCTGGTATTCGCTTAAATGGCACAAAGCTGTACTGAATTGTAATACCAGCCACTACTAAAAGTACTGATTTGTACCAAATTCAGACAGCTGAACGGCAGGGTTGCCAGGAATTGGAGCTCCACCAATTTAACCCCTTTAAGGGGTTATCCCATCTCAGACAATGGTCTCGTATCGCTAGGATATGCCCCCATTGTCTTATAGGTGCGGGTCTCACCGCTGGGAGATATATTGAGAACGAAGCGGGGAGCTCTGTGTCTGGCCATCACCAGGCGCAGCTCTCCGCTGCGCTCATAGAAATGAATGGGAGAGCATCACGCAAGCGCCACCTCTCCCATTCATTTCTATGGAGCCGATGGAATTTTTGGCGGCCCCACAGAAATGAATGGAGGGCGGCTGCACATGCGCAGTGCACCCTCCTTCTCTTTTGGGGCTCCGTTCTCAATATAGGTGCGGGTCCCAGCAGGGACCCGCACCTATAAGACAATGGGGGCATATCCTAGCAATATGCCCACATTGTCTGAGATGGGATAACCCCTTTAAGTACCGGGCTTATTTTAGTTTTTAACTCCCCAAATTCCAATTGTCATAACTTTTTAATTTTCCATTCACATAGCCATATGATGGCTTATTTTTTGCGGGATAAATTGTAATCCTTAAAGGGCTTCTGTCAACAGATTTGTACCTATGAAACTGGCTGATCTGTTACATGTGTGCTTGGCAGCTGAAGGCACCTGTGTTGGTCCCATGTTCATATGTGCCTGCATTGCTGAGAAAATGATGTTTTAATATATGCAAATGAGCCTCTAGGTGCAATGGCAACGCCCCAGTTGCTCGTAGAGGCTCATTTGCATATATTAAAATATCCTTTTCTTAGCAATGCAGGCACATATGAACATGGGACCAACACAGATGTCTTTAGCTGCCAAGCACACGTGTAACAGGCCAGCCAGTTTCAAAGGTACAAATCTGCTGACAGATGCCTTTTAACAGCACTATTTAATTTACCATGTCTTGTATTGGAAAAGGGGAAAAAAATCTTTGTGAGGTAAAATTGAAAAAATCCAAAATTCTGTCAAGAGTTCCCTGTGTGCTAAAAATGACATGACATCCTTATCCTGTGTCTCAATACGAATACGATACCAAATTTGTATAATTTTATTTGGTTTTATTACTTTTAAATGAATGAAAATTAGTGATGATCGAGCACCCCAATGTTCGGGTGCTCTGGCCAAACACTAGGTGGTGCTCGAGTGCTTGGCTGAGTATAATGGAAGTCAATGGGAGAAGACCAGGCACCCCCTGCTCTGCAGAGAGGAGGGTGTCTGGTCCATAGGGAAACGTCAGAAAATGGTGGAAACACCACAGAAATGGTTAGGGAACAGCATGGGGAGGATGTCTGGATGCATTTTAGACACCAAAGTCGCTGCTATTAACGATGATGGCTGACTATTATGCCACTTTTACGGAATGACAAAAATACCCCCCAAAAACCCAAGATAACATCGAGTTTACAGGAAATATTGCTAGGAAACATAGATTTACTTGTACGTTAAGCGCAAGTGCTGCCAAAAATTACACGGATGAGGCACTCCCATACAACCGGTATATCATATAAAGGAGGGCCTCATTCACATTGTGGTATAATTGTGGGACTCCGACACTCATAAAGTCTATGCACTAAAGGAAAGGGCTGCCAAAAATTACAAGGAACAGGCACTCCAATAGGCAGCCCTTTCCTTTAGTGCATAGACAGCCTAATAAGCAGTTTCATATGATGGAGGAAGAGGAAGGGGTACATGATAATACAGTGTATTCAATACACCCTAAAAGCCAGATTTAAGGTTCTTTCACATTAAGCCACTTTCCTCTGGTGGAGTAGAGAAGTCAGGGGCAATCTAGGCCTTCTTCATTTTGATAAGCGTCAACCTGTCAGCATTGTCAGTTGACAGGCGGATGCGCTTATCAGTAATTATGCCCCCAGTGGCACTAAATACCCGCTCAGACAAAACGCTGGTGGCAGGGCAGGCCAGCACCTCCAAGGCGTAGAGCGCCAGTTCGTGCCACTAAGGAAGGAAGGAGGATCAGGGTGAGGATTTGGTTGCCCAGACTCTTGGCTACTGAGACTGGACTTTGTGGAAGAGGGTGTGGTGCTTAACCGACTGGAAGCATTATCAGCTGAAATCCAACATGGTCGCACTGGGGTGGCCACAAGAGTTGTGTCTTGCGCCGCCCTGCAAACTGTGACATGAAGCTAGGAGTTTTGGATGACTGTTTCTTGGGCTCTGCCAGCAGGCACAGTTTCAACAGAGCCATGGCCTCTTCGTTCACCATCAGCAGCACGCCCACTTCCCCATCCCTTAGTGCTCGCCTTGCGCATATTGTATAGTATATATGCAACTTCGTCACAACTACAGTAGTGTAGATTTTTATTAACTATATGATCAGAAAAATTTAAACGAATGTCCAATATTCTGAATGCGCAAACGCTATAGAGCAGCCACAAATGAGGAACTGTGGCCTAAATTAACGGTACTAAATGTAACAACGGATGTCAGCTACATAAACTTTTGAACGGTTGTAATACGCTGTGCACCTAGCGTTACTGACAGGACACACTTGGGCTTTTTTTTGCCACCCAAAAAAAAAAAAAATGCAGACGTATTTCACAATGGACTTTGGTCTTTTTGGAACAGAAACAATCTTTCTACCTACCCAAATCCTATCCCTATAGTTTAATTCCCTAATTGCTTAAATTAAACTGCAGACGCAAATGAGGAACTATGGCCTAAATTATCGGTATTAAATGTAACAACGGATGTCAGCTACATAGACTTTTGAACGGTTCTAATACGCTGTGCACCTAGTGTTACTGACAGGGCACACTTGGGTTCTTTTTGCCACAAAAAAAAAAAAAGCAGAAGGATTTAACAATGGACTTTTGCGTCTTTTCAGCAATGATACTAACCCTGCCTATAGAAATTCTATCCCTACACAAGTTTCTCCTTGCGCAAATGTTATACAGCAAGACGCAAAAGAAGTACTACGGGCTTAACAGCAGAAATTATAGCAAAGTATGTCAGGTATATAGTATACAGAGAGTATCCTACAGCATGCAGCACATGTGGCATTAATAGCAGGCCACCTAGTGCTATTTTCACCACCTTTAAACACCCCAAAAATAATAAAATATTGCTTTGTGCCAGATATAATAGCCCTTAACAGGGCTTTTGGGTCTTTTTGAGCGATTTCTATCCCTGCCTAACGTGCTTCTCTCCCTACAGTGTATGTCCCTCCTTGCTGCAGCAGAACATGTGGCGTTAATGGCAGGCCACCTAGCGCTATTTTCACCACCTTTAAAGTACTCAAAAATAATAAAATATTGGTTTGTGCCAGATATAATAGCCCTTAAAAGGGCTTTTGGGTCTTTTTTGAGCGATTTCTATCCCTGCCTAGTGTGCTTCTCTCCCTACACTGTCTGTCCCTGCTTGCAGCAGCTGTCCCTGGCTCGGTATGCGCCGGTCACATGTCACCGGGTACTTTATAGCACCCGATGACGAGTTCCCGGCCATCCAATCAGTGTAATGCCAGTAGCCAACATGGCTACTGGCATTACAGTGAATGCCAGTACCTCCCCACACGCTAATTGACTAATTAGCGTGCGGGGAGGTGACTCGAGCATGGCACTCGAGCACATGCGGTATTTGGCCGAATACTGCGTGGTCCCGAGCTTCGCCATGTTCGGCCAAACAGTGTATTCGGCCGAACATGTTTGCTCAACACTAATAAAAATTGTCATGATTTGAGAATATTCCACAGAATGAATAAGAATGAATAAGTCCTGATGCATTGATATCACCTGCTCAATACTGAGGAAATCCTGAAAACATGACTGGCAGGTGGCCCCTAAATCCTGAAAATATGACCAGCAGGTGAGCCATAAATCCTGAAAACATGACCGACAGGTGGCCCTAAATCCTGAAAACATGACTGGCAGATGGGCCATTAATCCTGAAAACAAGAGCAGCAGGTGGACCATAAATCCTAAAAACATGACCAGCAGGTGAGCCATAAATCCTGAAAACATGACCGACAGGTGGTCCTAAGTCCTGAAAACATGACTGGCAGATGGGCCATTAATCCTGAAAACAAGACCAGCAGGTGGGCCCTAAATCCTAAAAACATGACTGGCAGGTAGCCCCTAAATCCTGAAAACATGACTGGCAGATGGGCCATTAATCCTGAAAACAAGACCAGCAGGTGGGCCCTAAATCCTAAAAACATGACTGGCAGGTAGCCCCTAAATCATGAAAACACGACCAGCAGGTGGGCCATAAATCCTGAAAACATGTCTGGCAGGTGGACCATAAATCCTGAAAACATAACCAGCAGGTGGCCCCTAAATCCTGAAAACATGACCAGCAGGTGGCCCATAAATCCTAAAAACATGACCAGCAGGTGGCCCCTAAATCCTGAAAACATGACCGGCAGGTGGCCCCTAAATCCTGAAAACATGACCAGCAGGTGAGTCATAAATCCTGAAAACATCACCAGCAGGTGGGCCATAAATCCTGAAAACATGACCAGCAGGTGGACCATAAATCCTGAAAACATGACTGTCAGGTAATCCATAAAACCTGAAAACATGACCAGCAGGTGGCCCCTAAATCCTGAAAACATGACCAGCAGGTGGGCCATAAATCCTGAAAACATGACCAGCAGGTGGCCCCTAAATCCTGAAAACACGACCAGCAGGTGGGCCATAAATCCTGAAAACATGACCAGCAGGTGGCCCTAAATCCTAAAAACATGACCGGCAGGTGGCCCTGATGACTGGAAAGGAGGAACACTGACTTATACCGCAGACTGCAATAGAATACTACTGCAGTTTGGGGGATTTTGACAGGCTTAGGCCAAGCTCATACTTCAGTTATTTGATCATTCTGATCCAAAACCAGTAATAAAGCGTACTGAGATATAAGGTATAATGTGTGTGTTTTTGACCCACACCCAGTTTTGGCTCAAAATAACTGATGGAACTAACTGACCAAATAACTGAAGTGTGAATTTGACCTTAAAGGGGGTTATCCAGAAATGGATAATGGTGACCAATCCCCAGGCTCCTCATCAAGCACAGCATCATACATAGTATAGCGACTGTGCTTGGTATTACAGCTCAGCCCCATTCACTTCAATGGGCATAAGATGCAACTAAGCCATGTGACCTATGTATGGGGACGTAACATGGACTAGGTCTGACACCAGGGACCCACACCGATCTGATATTGATGACCTATCCAGAGGACAAATTAATATTAATTACCAGATAAGGCTTGTCTCGCACTTGCTACTGCTGATCCGGCAAGCTGTTCCAGCTGGGAACGTGAATGCCATCCATTCCCATTAACTATAATGGGATCCGGCAAATCGAACGGAAAAATATTGCTGCGTGGTATTCTCGGCATATGCTGGAACAGCCTGCCTGCAGTGTGAAGCAGCGCTAGACCCTTTAACAGTCTGCTATGACAAGCCTTGACAAGACCCCTAGCTGCCATAAGAAGTAATTGGAGACCACCAATTTGCTGCAGGGGGTTCTGATCAGAGGGAGCCTATGTCTAACTCCTCAGATGGCACAGCCCCTATTGACTGCGGTATCTGCAGGGTTTAATCACCAGGCTCGGAGTCATATACATGGAAAAAGCAGCATTCCTGCGACATATGTAGTGCCTGCTCAAAGTTGTTACACATACGAGTTTGATGTGGACAATGCAGGTAATTTGCTAAAGATTGAAGTTTCATATGCCGCTGGAATAAGACGTGGTCAATTTATTAAGCTCCCCACCACTTAAAGGGGTTTTCCAAGAGTTCTTACTGATGACCCAGCCTCTGGATATGTAATTAGTATTCGATTGGTGGGGGTCAGACACCCAGAGACCTAATGACCTAAGCGAAGCTCAGCCACATAAAAGTGAATGTGAGATACCAAGTATAGCTGTTATACAATGACACTGAGAGAAGGCAGTGGAGCTACAGCAAGTGCCTTCTCAGGCAGCTGATCGGCGGGGGTCCTGGGTATGGGACCCCCACTGATCAGATACTGATGACCTATACTGGGGATAGATCATCAGTACAAAAACACTTTGAAATCCCTTTTATTGCAGTGTTTGGCATACATTTCAGTTATATTTTACACTCGTTTTCAATAAATTTGTTGGTCCCCAACTACTCTTTTGAAAACTGTCCAGAATGAGAAAAATAAAAAGTGTGTACAAATTTTTAGATTTTATGCCAATAACCGAACTGCTACAGAGACATTTACACACACTCCGGCTCCACTACACATACACAGCTCTGCTACACAGACATTTACACATTCACAACTTTGCTACAGAGACATTTACACACACTCCAGCTCCACTACACATACACAGCTCAAGAAGCACAACACTAGACTCCGTCCTCCCTGCAGACACAGCGCCGCCTCCTCCCACACACGTGACTAATCACGTGCTCCTGATGTCATGGACTAGCTGTCATGTGACTGGGCTCTTCCTTGTCATGGCTGACACGCAGGCTGGCTCTCCAGATCAGGTTAGCAGATCCCTCCCGTTGCCTGCACATTATACTCTCCGTGTCTCCCTCCGTGAATGGCTATGTACATCCCGGTATAGACAGGAAGCTGCCCCCTTCTCCTGTGTGTGGCTGATGCTGACATGTAGCACACTGGTTACTGTGGATCTGCAGATATAATGGGGCACAGTTATCAGTAACGTCACTGGCAGTGTGGCACAGCTGGTCAGAAATGTGATAATACCAGTGCCAGCTGCATGCCAGCCAGAGGCCACATTGAATTTTTCCCGGAAAAGTAAAAAATCTCACTTTTGAGGAGTATTTAGAGTCATGCAGGGAGCGCTGGAAGGCTGATTTTTTAAATGATTTTGGCCATCACTTTTTCTGTCAATACAACCGTGTGAGGGCCTGTATCCAGGGGCAGACTGGGAACTTAAAGTGGCCCTGGAAAAAATACTAAAAGTGGCCCAATTTTGTAGTCGGGTCCAAATTGATGGAAGCCAGGTGCAGAAATACCATATTGTGGTACATTATACTGCCCCAACAGAGCCAAATTCCCCAGTCCATCACAAAATACTGCCAGCAGCACAAAATACATCCCCAAAAACTTCCTGGCTGTCCGTGAGGAGGGACCAGGCGGCCCCCTGGGCATTGGCCCACCAGGAAATTTCCCTGTAAGGTCTATGGCCAATCCGCCCCTGCCTCTATCGACAGAAAACCAATAACAGGCAGAATGGACAAGCCTTCCTAGCATCGCGGGTGTACAATAATAGCATGTCTCAATGTCACTGCATTCCAGGAGCCATTTTTACAAAATTACAAAAAATGGTTTTATCTTTTAAAATAAGCTTTATCAGCCTTTATGTTCCTCCTTGCACACCGATGTGTTATAGCCTATCACTGCAGCTGTCTATTAGGGCTCATGCACATGTCTGTACCTGTTTTTGCAGTCCACAATTTGTGCATCCGTATAACAGATACCAACTCAGAACAGAACGTCCTGTCCTTTACAGAACCTTCTATCCTTGTCTGTGATACGGACAATAATAGGACATGTTCTGTTTTTTTTTGCGGTGCCGTGGAACGGGTATATGGATGTGGATAGCGCATCTTTTGCGGCCATGTTGAAATGAATGGGTCCACATCTGACCCACAAAAAACGTGGATTGTATGCAGAAAAAATATACATCAGGCTATATCTGTGGCACTGCCTATTAGACATAGTCATGTTAGGCCCCCTGCCCTGGCCTATGGTTGCATAGGGAGCCTTATGCCTCTAACTGCCTTGATACCGCAGTCGCTATTGGTCGCGGCATCTACTGAGTTAAGCTGCAATGTTGGCCGTTGGAACCCGACTGATATTGGGTCAGTGCAGGGCTGCCGGCTGTATCAGCACAGCCTGTAAGGCCTGCTCAGTGACTGCCGCCCGCACTGAGGGCTGAGCAGACTACACTGGCTGCGCTGATACAGCGCTCCGTACAGATGTTACTGTGACCTCTGATGCCAGCTCTGACCTCTCGTCAGTGTGATTCCACAGGGATTAGATGCTGAAACACCAGTTTCACGTAGTGACCAATCACCTTTCTGCTTTTGTTTTCTTACATATTGGTGACCTATATGTATATCTATACGTTGGTAGGATAGATCATTAATACCTGATCTGTGGGGGTCTGACTCCCGGCGCCCTCACGATCGACTGTTTGAAGAGGTTGTGGGGCTCTGGTGAGCGCTGCGACCTCTTCCTAGGTCACATTCCTCGGTCACATGGCCTCAATTGAATAGTCCTAAGCTACAGTACCAAGCACTGCCACTCTACAGTGTAGGGTACTGTGCTTGGTGTGCCGTGAGGAGGATCAATCTAATTGGTTGTTTTAATCAACTAAGTCCGTTTTCCTTAGCACCCGTTTTGATAAATCTCCACCATAGTGTACAAAGTTTAAAGTGAATGAGAACAGAGCTGCAGTACCCAAGAACAGCCACTGCAGAGTGTATGGCGCTATGGTGTTCCGGCTCTGTACATTGTTTACTTCTGCCACTCATAGCTGATCGGTGGAGGCGATGGGTGTGGATTTCATTTTGATGACCTTCATTTTTATTTTCTGTTTTTATGAATCTGGTGCAAGCTCTGCTATACATTTTTTATTGGGCTGGCAGTTGTACATGTGTGCTATGTTAGAAACGGCCAACAAACTGAGATAAAAGGAAGCACCAGATAAATTTGGCTTAGGGAGAGGTCACATTACTGTTATTTTTGTGTTCTTCTCATCTGTCAGAAGAACAGAAAATATCCATCAGTTATGCACAGCATCCGTTTTTGACATTTCCACCAGAGATCTGTTTTTTTACACACAAAAAAAGTCCTGCATAAAGTGTTTAAATGGATCTCAGGCGGAAATGGCTAAAACTGATGCCAGATATCCATAACTGATGCACAGGATCCTTTTTTTTTTTTTTTTTTTTTTACAGAATCAGTTTTTTTAAAGGATCTTTTTTATTTTTTTAAGAACAACGGAAAAGGAAACGGTGATGTGAACTATTCCTTGGATCTGTCTCACTGTTGGTTCTCTAGCAATACTAAAACTCAAAGGGGTTGTCTTCCTTTTTCTTGATTCTCTATCATTTGGATAGGTCATCAGCGTCTGATCGGCTGTATGAGTAGTACAGTGCAGTAGCACCGAGGCCTTCGCACAGCTCTCCTCTGATGATCTATCCTTTGGATACGGTTCCAGGGTGTCGGACCCCTGCCATCAGATGCTGATGACATACCAAAAGGATAGATCATCAGTAAGAAAAAGGCAGACAACCCCTTTAAAGAACCACTCCTGCAAAACATTTTTATTCTCTGACCAGTACATAATCTAAACTGTAGTGAAGGTAATTTTCTTGCCAGAGACTGTATTTGTGAGTCATAACCTCCCTTCTGATCGTAGCATCTTATGTGTGGACAGGAAGTCAATTTCTCTGTGTATTCCTAGGGGGGCCTCAATGTCAGTCATATAGGAATGAATAGAGACATAACTGACTTCCTGTCCTGTGTCAGTTGGAGATCAGAGAGTTGGTCACATGACACAGCTGAGGATCAGAAGGTGGGAGATAGCTCACAAATACAGTCACTGATGAGACAATTACATTCACTACAGATTACATCATGTACCTTTCTAATGGGCCAGATAATAAGAATTTTTGTGGCAGTTCTACTTTAAAGAAATATTTCTCCTCTCAGCAATGTAAGTTAACATGGTTTATATTAAGATATTTATTTTTATAAATACCATCATTTTTCAAAACTGTACAATTCTTTAGATCTTGCCTTCTCGCCACTCCATATGCCCATCAGTGTTTTTGTCCGTTACCTATGGTTACAGCCATCCTCATGGTCCAGCAGCAGGGGCCATGTGCACGCTTCCTGCCAGAGTTACTCCCTGCCTGGGCGCCTCTGTACAAGAGTGTAGGATGGCTCCTGTTCTAGGCCTAGCTATATCTGTATAGAAGTGAATAGGACGAGCATGACAGAAGGGGGCTTACCACCCACAAATGGGGATCCTAGTAGCGTAAAGGGGCAAAATAACATAATGAAAGCATAACTCTTCATAAGGAGATTGATTTGTCCACATTGATGGCGTTTATTTTTGTAACGATGGAGCCTGTCATGATTTCATGCTGCTTGTCATTCGGTTGACATGAATCTCCTGACTGCTGGCACTGTTGAATGCGCCCCTATATCGGTATGCTTCCCACAAGAGGAAGAAGACTTCATAGGTCGCACATGCATGCCTGGCAGAAGCTGTCACGTGACCTCCTCCATGGCTTTTTGGGAGCTCAGTGGCTTTTTGCCATCGCTAAAATTGTTTGTGGGAATATTTGCTTATCTTTATGAATGTGTATGATCATTAAATGTTATTTATATCACTACATATGTGTCATAATGCATACCTGTTTGCATCAGTTTTCACCCCTTAAAAAAATGGGGCACACCTAATGTAAAAGTTTACAGGAAGTGCTAGTTATTATTATTTGAGCGGTTACTTATCATGAGCCGGTGGCACCCTGTGACTAAACAGCTTCCCTGAGACGAGATATCAGGAGCCAGTTGTGGTGCTGTGGCAACTGAAAGCCTTGTGAAGGCTCCCAAGCCTGTCATAGTAAAGTGGGCTCTGGCCCTAGCTCAATTGGATTATATAAAATTTCCCATTAACTGCAGGGATAAGCTATTGCAGTTAGAGGTAGAGGGGAGGCAATCTAGTGGTCACATGTTCAAGTCCCCTAGGATGGCTCAGAATAAAGTTAAATCAATAAATTCAAACCACCCTCCTTCCACATTGTACATATAAAAAAATAAACATAATTGGTATTGCCGTGATCAAAAAGTACCCAAAAATTTTATCAATAAAACCTACAGCAAATCCTGCAAAAAAAAAAAAACTAGAACTTGTGTAGCTACATAGGTGGAAATATAAAAAAAGAGTTATATTTGTCAGAGTATGATGATACAAAGAAAACATTTTTAATAAAGTTTTTATTTTTTAAGTACATTATTAAAACAATAGAAAAGTATACAAATGTATTCACCTACAGAATAATGCTAAAGCGTAATTTTTACCACACAGTTTACGCCACAAAAAAACACAAGCCTTTGTACGGCTATGTGAATAGAACAACGCAAAAGTTATGGCTTTTGGAAGGCAGGAAGAAAAAAAAGGAAAATTGCTGCATCGGTAAGGGCTTAAAGGGGTTATCCAATGTGTGAAACATGTCCCCCATGCCCAGGTCTCTGATATAGATTATACTAACCCTGCTCCCTGGCACCTGTGTAGCTCCTGCTCCATGCACGGCCACCGCTGCATTTCCCTATCGCACGGATTATAACATCTGGCAACGGGGGCAGCAGCTAACAGTAGGCTGCAATGGGAACAAGCCCATCAAAACTGAACAAATCTTTAGATCTTGCCTCCTCGCCACTCCATATGCCCATCAGTATTTTGTCCGTTACCTATGGTTACAGCCATCCTCATGGTCCAGCAGCAGGGGCCATGTGCACGCTTTCTGCCAGAGTTACTCCCTGCCTGGCCGCCTCTGTACAAGAGTGTAGGATGGCTCCTGTTCTACGCCTAGCTATCCCTCTGTATAGAAATGAATAGGACGAGCATGACAGAAGGGGGCTTACCACCTAAAAATCCTCTACTTTAGATCAGTGGGGGTCTGTGCACTTAGACCTGACATGGATCCAGAGATCTCCACATTCATTGCTCTGCTAGATTTATATCAAGTTGACAGCTCAAGAGGAGTGTGTTTTCTGCTGGAGCTCTAGGGTCATGTCTTTTCTGCAATAGCTCAGGGGGCGTGTTCCTTCTGCCGCAGCTCTCTCCTTATCAAGACTAGCAGTTGAAGAATGAAACTGAGCATGTGCGGCCATCTCAGTGAGCCGGAAAAACAAATAAGAAAAAGGCAAACAGCAGGTGGCGCTGTACAGATACATGTTACTGAATAACTCCTTAAAGGGGTTTTGTCACTTCAGTAAATAGAATTTATTATGTAGAGAAAGTTAATACAAACCACTTACTACTGTATTGTGATTGTCCATTTTGCTTCCTTTGCTTCCTAGTTTCAATTTTCCACGACATTATATACTTCTTGTTTCCATGGTTACAACCACCCTGCAATCCATCAGCAGTGGCTGTGCTTGCACACTATAGGAAAAAGCACTAGCCTATGTGAGTTCCCACGGTCCCGACCTCCATAGACGCTGGCACTTTTTCCTTTAGTGTGCAAGCACGGCCACTGCTGATGGATTGCTGGATGGTCTTAACCATCGAAACGAGCAGTGTATAATGTGATAATAAAGTGAATCTAGCCAGCAAAGGAAGCAATATGGACAATCACAATACATTAGTAAGTGCCTTGTATTCACTTTCTCTACATAATAAATGCTATTTGCTGAAGTGAGACAACCCCTTTAATTACATGCAGTTACAAAGGTTTTCAGATCCAGATGCTGGTTTGAGAACTGTAAAACATTCTTTTGTGGGACAAACCCTTTAAAGGTCAAATACTGTATGGTGTGACAGATTAGTAATAATGGTCCATTATTAAGGGGCTGATACTTTCTGTCACATCAGTGTATTGTATGGTCACCTTGCATTACATAGCTGTAGCTGTCACTAAGGTGGGTACTTTATAATAGATTTGGAAGAGGGCAAATGAGTAATGACTGTGCTGAAGTCTGACGCTCAATGGATTATTATTCAGATGTGCCTAAAAGCGCTCCATTGTATGTTATGTGTGACAGCCATTGACCGAAGCATTAAGCTCTACCAGCATCTACCATTCCTACCATAAGCGAAGGTGAATACATTTGTGTGCGTCATCATTATTTGTACGGGGCTACATGTTTCTGCTGACCTTTTACTACTGTCAGAAACGGGCCATTACACTACAGGTCTTCACTGTTTCTTCATGAATACCTTATGTTAGACATTGAAATAGACATTCTGTTTCCTCAAATGAAAGCGGCACAAGCTTAATGCAGTAATGAGTAAGGTATCCCTTGGTGGGAATATCTGTTTTCCCTGAGGAATTATTAACGTTGCGATATTGCACATTTTGGTGCGCTCGTGCCTCGTCATGCTTTTTACGTTAGTGCATCCTATGCTTTTATTCAGCATTATTATCGCCCTAGCTTTTAAATGTAATGGACCACATTATCTAATAGGACAAGTACCCATCAAACTCATTTTTGCGCTAATGCACTTTATCTGACATATTTCTCTATTGAAAGATCCTGAATAGCCTTATAATCTGAGTTTGCAACACACTGAAAGCAAGTTCCACACCTTTCCTTATCCATTTAATATGCGGCTTAAAATTTACCATACATTCTTAGATTTTGGAAGTAGAGAAAAATGGCGAAGAAACGTCTTATGTATGTGGTTGACACATTGATTTCAGGCCTCTTTATTGGCTTGAATTTCCTAATAGTTTTGTTTCAGAATGAGCTATTGTGTGTTTAAAGGCAACAGGAGATGGGGATGGCATTTGTGTTGCTGAAAAATTCGTTATTCTGAGCAAACCTGCAATGACCAGACTAAAATAATGACAGATGGCTGACAATAGTTGACTGTGGCAGTTATTTGAATGATGCAACTTGAGGATTAAAGGGGTTCTCCGGGAATTAAGAAAATGAAAATACTTTATAATAAATGTATTGTCAAATACCTTTCATTATTTATAATGGTTTGTTTTGCCTGGGGAGCAATCATCAGGGGAAACAAAATGGCCGCTGTCCTATCAGTACACACAAAACCTGTCCTGATCACAATGATCACAAAGTTACTTTACAACATTCAGGTAAATAGCCGTCTCATCCTCCTCTCTGCTTTGCTTATCAGATAAGAACGTTAGCTGACTCTCTGGAGAATTTAGTTCATAAGGAGACATGAAGTTCAGAAATAATGGGCAGGACAGACTGTGGTGATATGGAGCTCTGGTAATGGAGACTGCATTCAAGTGCTGCTGCTCATTATCCACATCATTACCTCCTCTCTGTACTTCATGTCTCCTCATGAACTCCATTCCCGAAAAGATTCACCTGTATTGACAAGCAGAGCAGAGAGGAGGACGAGGCAGCTCTATAACGCAGTGTGGTGAAGTAACTTGTCCTCCTGTGTGATTAGGACAGGTTTTGTGTGTACTAATAGGACAGCAGCCATTTTATTTCTCCTAATGATTTCTCCCCAGAGAAAACAAGCCATTTTAAGTAATGAAAGGTATTTATGAATATATTTATTATAAAATAATATTTAAAGGGGTTGTCCAAGTTATGAAAAAAATATATAGCACTGTAAATCTGATGGGCATTTCCCTGGTTCTCTTCTGGCCTTTGTTTACATGCAATAACAACAATCTCAGCCCCTCCCCCCTTCTCTGCAAAGGCAGTGAATACAAGTGCTGAGTGACATGTCTGCCTGCTAGAATACTCAGCAGCATGTTGTATGTGTAGGACTACAAGTCCCAGCTTTACAATGACACTGCTGATACACACAGGAAATTCTCCCTACCTGTTCTTGTACAATACAATTCTTCTATAGCTCCTTGCCAAGCATTTGTCTCCTCTCACTGCTGCAGCTACTATTTGTTGTAAAGCTTTGAGCCCTCAGTGTGTTCTGGCTGAAGGGGTTAATGTTTTATCTGAAGGAACCCAGGGAGAGAGCAGATAGCAGCCCGGCAAAGAAAGGGGGCGTGGCCAGTGACGTCTCGTGTACAGACTGTTATCTGATCTCTGAGGCTTGTGCACGAAACATCACAGACCAGGGAGATAAGCTGACATCACAGGTCATGTGATCCTCAGTCAACTCTGAGAAACCAGCAGCTTTAGAAACACAAAGTATATGGGAAAGTTGTTATACCTGACAAGTTAGAAACATATAAAGAAGAAAAAAAATAACTCGGACAACCCCTTTAAGTATTTTCATTTTTTAAATTCCTGGAGAACCCCTTTAAAGGGGTTAACCGTCAGTTTTTTTTCTTTTAAAGAAGAACTCCCGCAAAAAAATGTATTCTCTGACCTGCAAGAAAGGTACATGATGTAATCTGTAGTGAATGTCATTTTCTTACCAGTGTCTGTATTTGTGAGTTATATCTCCCTGATGCTTCTCATCTGTGTCATGTGACCAGCAATCAGACTCACCAACTGACACAGTATCTTATGTGTGGACAGGAAGTCTATTTCTCTATGTATTCCTATGGGAGCCTCACTCTCAGTCTGATAGGAATGAATAGAGAAGTAACTGGCTTCCTGTCCTGTGTCAGTTGGAGATCAGAGAGTTGGTCACATGATACAGCTACAATTAGAAGAGAGGGGATAGCTCACAGATACAGTCACTGGTAAGAAAATTACCTTCACTACAGATCACATCATGCACCTTTCTAACAGGTTAGACAATAAAATTTTTTGCGAGAGTTCTACTTTAACTGTATCCCCATTCATGTGGCCTCATGTACCAGCCAGCTCTGCACTCTGCAGTGTAATTAGGCACCCAACACTTTCTGGACCCACAACGTACGCAGGTTGAGCCTACGCAGTCAGATAGCTTCAGTTGCTGGCCTCTCACAGCACCTGAAGCTACCTGACTGCGCTGGTCTGATGAAGATTGGGGTCTGATCTGAGGTCTTATGAAAAATATTTTTATCTTATTTTCAGCCATAACATTACCATGTTACCAGAATAACTTTGACCCATTCAGTTGTGGACTACACAGCGTCCTTTCTGCCACCAAGATGTTAGCAGAAGACCCTTTATTTCTTTTTGTTGTATGTGGGGTTTCCATGGAACACCTTGAACTGTTGTCAAGTTCCTCAAACCATTCCTGAACTATTTTTGCATCAAGGCAGGGCACATTTTTGTGCTAAATGAGGCCACTGCTATTAGGAAATGGCATAAAGACGGGTAGTTGTCTGTATGATCTTTGGGTCAGTGCAGTGTGTAAAAGTAACATCCACATGAATTCCAGGACCCAAGGTTTCCCAGAGCATCAGACTAGCGTTGCTGGCTTGTCTTCTTCCCATATTCCATGCTCGTGCTCTCACTTCCCCAGGTAAGTAACACACTCACAATGCCATCTACATCTACACAAAACAAAACCATGATTTATTAGACAAGATAATCTGTTTCCATTGCTCTGTGGTCCAGTTCTGACTTTCAGATGTCCGTTTCATGTTCTCAGTATGCAGTGGTTAGTACCTGCATAAAGTGGTCCAAGGAGGGACAATCCTCATTATACTTGAGATCACACCCTTAATCTTTTTCAGATCACCACTCTTTATCAGACCTCAGATCAGACCCCAATCTTCATCAGACCTCATATCAGACCGCCCAATTATTCATCAGGCCCCCACATCAGATCAGACCTCATATCAGATCCCCAATCTTCTTCAGACCTCAGATCAGACAAAAAAATAAAACAAATTACTTTTCCTGCTCTAGACGGCACCCCCACTCTGGAGAAAACCCTCTGCGGAGAAGACCAGGGAGTGGTGACTACTACCAGCTCTACACTCTACTGGACTGCACCTACACACTACAGCCTTCTGTACTAATGAGCGCTTTCAGAATGGAAGCATTTGTTAGTATTTTCTTTATTAGATGCCAATTTATACTTTACAAGTTGCCCACTTTTGAGGGAAAAATGTGCATCTTATAGATTGAAAAATACGGAATTTGACATTGAATTGGATTCATATCTTGGTTGAGTCTTTGTGAGTAACTCATCTTTTTTTTGATCACTGCACATTCATGCAGTTTTGTTTCTCAATAGGTAGGTCAAGAACTGCTTACACTCTCTGTCAGCATCTTGGTGTAACATTTTATTGCTCTTGATCACTATAAATAGCTTAAGTAAATCTTCATTTTGCTGACCTCTTGAAGAAGGCTGCAGATCAGCAAATTTTCTTTCAATGGATACATGAAGAATTACTGGTCACTTGCATCGTATAGTTTTATTATTTCAGAAAATGTGCCAGCCATTATGTTCAAAACACTTCCTATTGCTTTTGAGTTAGTAACCTTTCCTGTTTATCTGATGGTTGAGACCGGATACTTGGGTATAGATCAATAATTTTACCATATGTTTATCGTGATAATGGGAACTGAAAAGCTTAAAGTATAACTGTTTCAGGTAATCTTTCAGGATAAGCTGCCATATGTGTGTATAAAGAATAACACTATTTCTGGGTATAATATGACTTGTATATGGCATTTTTATCTTTTCTTAGCTAATGGGAGGAGACTAGCTAGTAACATGTCTGCCATACATATGGCATGGAGAAACAGGAGATTCTGTTCCCTAACTCTCTGTAGCACACCTTCAGAAGCAGCAGCAGTAATGGAGAACATTATGCAGCAGCAATGAGCAGTTTACATGTAAATCCAGCAGTTACATAAGACAAAAATCACTAACAAACAAGCTGCAGTCTCTCTGTCAGTCTCTCTTTCTCTGCCTGTCTGTAGCAGATCCCCTCTCCATAGACTTTTATGTAATCTGAACCTTCAGTGAGCAGGCAGCTTGTTCTCAGTGAAATGAGACTGATAACAGAAGGGAGCATCTTTCTCTAATAATATATATTACAAAGTTTCTTTTAATCATTTTTACTATTCATTTATGGGAAAAAGAATTAAGTATCATTAAAGGGATATTCTCATCTTAGACAATGGGGGCATTTCGCTAGGATCCGCACCTTTATCGAGAACGGAGCCCCCAAAGTAAAGGAGGGTGCACTGCGCATGCGCAGCCACCCTCCATTCATTTCTATGGGGCCGGAGAAAATAGCCGAGCGCTGGCTCAGCTATTTCCATCGGCTACATAGAAATTAATGGGAGCGGTGGCCGCGCATGCACGGTGGGCTCCCATTCATTTCTATGGGAGCAGCGGGGGAGCTGCGCCTGGTGGTGGCCGGACCCTGTGAAACCTGGGGTCCTCCAGGCGCAGCGCTCCCCCCTCCGATCTCGATATAGGTGCGGGTCCCAGCGGTGGGACCTGCACCTATAAGACAATGGGGGCATATCCTAGCAATATGCCCCCATTGTCTGAGATGGGAATACCCCTTTAGTGCAGTTGGTTGTCACTATGTGAGGTTTTAATAAAGCAAGTTATATACAGTAGCATTTTCGTTATTCAACCAACCTGTTAGTATAGTGCAGAACTATGTATGTTATTATCAGACTGGTAGATAACAAGTTGCTACCCCCCACTGTCATCTCTTGGGGGAGAGTTGACATACCTCCATATACAGTGCCTTGCGAAAGTATTCGGCCCCCTGGAACTTTTCAACCTTTTGCCACATTTCAGGCTTCAAACAAAAAGATATAACATTTTACATTTTTGGTGAAGAATCAACAACAAGTGGGTCACAATTGTGAAGTGGAACGAAATTTATTGGATCATTTAAACTTTTTTTGTAATAATAAAACTGAAAAGTTAGGCGTGCAAAATTATTGGGCCCATTTACTTTCAGTTCAGAAAACTCACTCCAGAAGTTCATTGAGGATCTCTGAATGATCCAATGTTGTCCTAAATAACTGATGAAGATAAATAGAATCCACCTGTGTGTAATCAAGTCTCCGTATAAATGCACCTGCTCTGTGATAGTCTCAGGGTTCTGCATCATGAAGACCAAGGAACACACCAGGCAGGTCCGTGATACTGTTGTGGAGAAGTTTAAAGCCGGATTTGGATACCAAAAGATTTCCCAAGTTCCAGGGGGCCGAATACTTTCACAATGCACTGTATGTAAGATAGTTGGCCTTCTGGTGAATAATTCCCTTTAAAGTGGTCTACCAACTTAAAGATTCAACCATTGTGACCCCCACTGATGGCTAGAATTGATAGTCTGGATTGCTAAGAACTAGCTGCTCCTCTTCGGCTCCTGTTGGCTTCACTCACCTTTTATTTGGAGGCTACTTTTTCATCCCATTATAGTCAATTGCCAGTGAGAACTTTGACATTATTATAGTGATTGACGGTTTTACAGCAGTTTGACACACACTGATCAGTAGGACATTGATGGCTTATCCTAAAGATGTGCATTAAATTTCTTAGCTGGACCATCCCTTTAAAGGGTGAGAATACAGTAGTATCTGTACTGAAAACAATGAACAGCTAGAAGAAAACAAAAAATGGAATAATCAGGTTTAATTATTTTTAATTTTCCAAATGGTTAAACAGATCTAGTCTTAAAAAAAACAGAAAGTGGACATACAGTAAAATTTTAAAAAGTTTTAAAATGTTCCCTGGGCACCGTTAAAATGTTACAATAAGATAAAATAACTGTCTGGTATTATACTAAAATTCCTTTTTTTTCTTTTTTTCTGTAGGAGATGATGTCTCATGAGGAATCCACAGAAGAATCTGAGGTGACTACTTTTTAAATTTCATTGTGTGACCTTCTTTCTGAATGTTGGCAAATTATCCTTCATTATCGGGAAGATTGCAATTACTTGTCCCTGTAGATTTTCTTGCACGTTTCACCACACGTTGACATTTGCAGGAAAAAAATGGAAGATTCCTTCACCATGTAGAGTATGCAGGATCTGAAAACCTAGAAATCTGCTGTGAATTTTTTATTACCTCCAGTTTGTGCATGGAATTCCATTGTACTGTATTCCGTACGGTAAATCTGCACTGAATACCCCACCTCTCAGCGCATTCATATGCTATATTTCAGTTTTATCTCGTTGACAAAATTCTGCTTGTGCTTTAGTTATCTAAATCCCATTGCAGGGAAATTGTCCTCCATATTGCATTATTGATATGCTGAAGTCTTCCATAATGATCCCTACTGTAAGCTGGACATACTGTACAAAGGCAAGGCCAATGATGGCATTTTGGAAAAATCCACCTCAGAAAGCTCACCCTCAGATTTATACCGCAGATTTGCATCTGTGGCTGTCGTGGATCTGAAAGCAATTTTAGCCCCATTCAGTGGGGAACATCCATACAAGACCAACAGCCTCTGTTTCCTTGTGGAAGAAAAGACGTCATTTGTATTCTTCCACAACATGAATTCATCCACTCTGTAGTTCATTACCATTAAAATGAATAGAACACTTATTTAATGGGATCTGTCAGCAGCTTTCTGCATATGAAATGACTGACCTATTACATATGCGTTTGGCAGCTGAAGGCATCTATGTTGGTCCCATGTTCATATGTGCCTGCATTACTGACAAAAATGATTTTTTAATATATACAAATCATCCTCAATTAGCAATGGGGACATCGCCATTACTCCTAGAGGCTCAGCTCTGTAAAAGTGATCACGCCCCCCTAGCCATGTCAATCATAGTGCAGAGAGAGCAGAGCCTCTAGGTGTAAAGGCAACACCCCCGTTGTTCTTAGAGGATCACTTGCATATATTAAAATTGTTTTTCTCAGCAATATGGGCACAAGTGCACATGTAACAGAACAGCCCGTTTCATAGGTGTAAATCTGCTGACAGATGTCCTTTAAGCATTTTTTTTGGCCTTGATTCGGCATGGAAAATGCACTGAATTCCTTGTCAAAATACACATCCTGAGGTCACGTTAATATCATAACTGGAAATCAATGACTATTCCAGTACTGTTTATATACGAGGTGCACATGCTAAATCTGCCAAACAAAGCACAACTGAAACGTAGTAAGGAAGTAAATGACACAATTTTCTTATCTGTTATTAGAGGCACATTTTATAAAGACCAGACAAGACCATGACCAGTTGGCATTTGATCATAGTTACCAGCAATCAATATGTTGGACAATGCAGGACTATGCTTTCCTGAGCCCAGAAGGAAATACAATGACTAAAAATGAAAAAAATAAAAGTATTTAAGAACAAGCAATATAAAAGAATAAAAAAAATGGCAAAAAGAAAACCTCCCACCTAGAGCTGGGCGATGTGGCCCCAAAAAAAAAAATCTCGATTTTTTTTTTTTTTTTTTTTTTTTTTTTTTTTTTTAAATTTTGGACGATTCACGATTTAAATCTCAATTTTCTTATGTTAGTAAAAATATAAAAAAATAAATAAAAAAAGCCTACTATACCCCCATCAGACCTCAGATCAGCCCACTGTGCCATCATCAGACCTCAGATCAGCCCACTGTGCCCCCTCCAGACCTCAGAGCAGCCCAAAGTGCCCCCTCCAGACCTCAGAGCAGCCCAAAGTGCCCCCTCCAGACCTCAGAGCAGCCCAAAGTGCCCCCTCCAGACCTCAGAGCAGCCACCATCATAATAATAAAAAAAAATTTCTCACCTGTCCTGCGCCGCGGCTCTGCTCCACGTCCGGCGCACCTCTTCTTCTCCCGGCGCTGCACTGTCACCTTACTGCGTGCAGCGTCAGGTCAGAGTGCGTGTACTACGTCCTGACGCTGTACGCGGTCAGGACAGTGCAGCGCAGCCCCGGAAAAGAAGAGGAGCGCCGGACACCGGAGCGGAGGCGCGGCGCAGGACAGGTGAGAGATTTTTTTTATTTTATATGTCGGGCGCAATTTTAGGAAAATTGAATTCACGATTTTCCTAAAAAATAAAATCGTGAGGCTTGCAATGGGCGAATTAATCGAATTAATTTGATTAATCGCCCAGCCCTACTCCCACCCAATCATGCCATCCTCGCCTGTGGAACTGCAGTGAAGATGCTTCAAATGTAATAATTCTCTAATATTTTTCTGGATTTGTTGGTGGTGCTTTTCCGTAATATAATTTTATAAAATCACCATCAAAGGGGTTCTCCAGTCCTTTTAAATCGATGACATCAGGTTAAGGCCTCCTGCACACGACTATATCCATTTTGCTATCCAAAAAATCCAGATGCGGTCTGTGTGGCATCCATATTTTTTTTCGCAGACCCATTGACTTCGATGGGTCTGTAGTCCGCATTTTGTGGCCAAGCTAAGGGCGTGTTCTGTCTATTTGCAGAACAGACGTACTGGTGCGGAAGGCACACGGATGGTCCATGTGCTTCCCTATGTCCATTCTGCAAAAAGACAGAACATGTCCATGTACTTGGCGACAAAATGTAGACCACGGACGCATTGAAATCAATCGGTCTGCAAAAAATGCTGATGCACCAGAGATGATACTTATTTGTGGTCCGCAGAATGCATACTGCCGTATCCATGAGGCCTAAGCCATCAAGATATGATCGGCAGAGGTCCAACACCCCACACCCCTGCCTATCAGTGGTCTACAGTAGCTCCAGCACGAGAAGTCGGTGCTGGATCTACATTGTGTGTAGTGGACGGAACTGTTTACTGTAGCTCGGATTCCATTCATTTTATTGGGAGCAGACCCACAGTAACCAGCTCCATCCACTACTTCTGGCATCGGGGTTATTGCTGGCAGCTGATTGGCAGGGGTGCGGGGTGTCAGACCCCTGCTAGTCAGATATTGATGGCTTATACTGAGGATAGGTTATCAATATGAAATAACCAGGAAATCCCTTTAAAAAAACGGGCCAGACAATATTAAAAATAAAAAAAGAAGCATTACTCGCCTTCACCGATCCTTCAATGCTGCTTTGGTCCATGCTGCTCTCACTTTCTGTCCCGGCTTTACACTCTGGAAATGCCTGGCAAGGCCTGCTTAGGCATTCTAGTGACTAGTGTGTCACTGCCAGGGTCAGCGTTTGGCTCAGTGGACTTTCCTAGCATTTCTGGCCTGTGGAATCCGGACAGAAAGGTGACAGTAGCAGGGACTGAAGCAGCAGTAGGGGATTGAAGGTGAGTAATGCTACTCCCTGAAAACCCTTTAAAGCATGGATCTGAAGGAGGGTGTGCTGTTCCGTATTTTTCCGATCAGTATGTGTGTTGTACAGTTGCTTGATTTGAGTTGTAGCAAAAAAAGGTGTTTTTCCCCAAGTCACTTCGTTATATTTGGATTAGTCAAAAAAAAAGAAGCTAAATCAAGATCTGGCAGGCTGGATTGTGACCTTCGAAAATGGGATTTTTATTTTTGATTTTTAATACGTTCTGGCGAGTAAAGTGGGCATTTGGAGCCAAGGATTCAAGAGATTCCGAGTTCTCATAGGCTCCCGTACTCGCACATTGACATTCAGTGATTCCGTGAAATTGTATCATTATGCTCCATACTGTAGCCCTTGTGGAATTGATATGGTTTGCGATAGTTCACCAGTGTATATAAAATTGTCTTTTGTGCTATCAATTCTAGGCAGAGCCAAAGATCTCATTTTACCGTTTGCTGATGCCTGTGTGAAAGGAAAATTATGTTGTGACAACAAAGACTTATAGAAAAAAATATTATATCTTTACACCCACATAATAACTAGGTTGCGTCAACGTTAAAGGCATCTTCCAGCCATGAAAGGACATCTTTCAAAGGACTTGCACCTATGAAACTGGCTGACCTGTTACATGTGCACTTGGCAGCTGAAGACATCTGTGTTGGTCCCATGTTCATATGTGTCCGCATTACTGAGGAAAATTAAGTCTTAGTGTATGCAAATAAGCCTCTAGGAGCAACGGGGGCATTGCTGTTACACCTAGGGGCTCTGCTCTCTGCTTTGGTTTACAGGGCTAGGCAGGTGGATCAAGTTTACACTGCCTGGCCCTTTCCTTCAAAATGGAGAGGTCGCAGTAGTTGCAGAGAGAGCTGAGCCTCTAGGTGGAATGGCAACACTCCTGTTGCTCCTAGAGTCTCATTTGCATATATTAAAACGTCAGGTTTCTCAGCAATGCGGGCACATACTGTAAGAACATGGGACCAGCACAGATGCCTTCAGCTGCCAAGCGCACATGCAACAGGTCAGGCAGTTTCATAGGTGCAAATCTGTTGAAAGATGCCCTTTAAAAGGGGCTCTCCCAAAATTCAGGATGAATAATAAGTGGTTGATAGACTGGGGTCTGACAGCTGGGAACCCCACCAGTCCTGAGTATGGGGGTCCTGTGTCTTCTCCTGTGAGTGGATATGTGGTCCAGCATTCAGGCTGTCGCGTTATTCATCTCTTTGGAACTGCTGAAGCGAGTCCGAGCACAGTGCTTAGTTATCTTCATTAACCCTTTAGCCCCGGAGGATTTTTTAGTTTTCATTTATTTGTTCCCGGAGGCGTAACTTTTTAATTTTTCCATTCACAGCTATATATGTTTTTTTGGGCCAAGTTGCACATTCTAATGGCACCATTTAATATTTTAAAATATTTTAAAATATTAAAATAAATATTTTAATTCATTGCAATTTAAGGGAGACGCAATCTAATAATTGGTTGTTATAGTCACCTAGGATGACTAAATAAAAAAAGGTTTTAAAATATAAAAAAATATAAAAATTCAAACCCCCCTTTTTCCCCATAATTAAAGGGTTTCTGTCACCAGTTTTTTCGGTATGAATCAGGCTGACATTAGAGATGTGCTAATGTCACCTGATTCCAAATATATATCTGTTTTATTTACTGGTGCCCCCATTTTTATATAAAATGAACTTTTATTTTATGCTAATAAGTCCTCTAGGTGCAAGGGGCGTTACCCCTGCTCCTAGAGGCTCTGTTGATTGACAGGACCAGGCAGAGAAGAAACACTCCATTCACCATAGCTTGCAAGGACCTTCAATGATGTCATGACCATGTGATCAGTCACATGGTTTAGGAGGAGACAGGCTGTTTGTGTGATCCTAACCATGTGAGTGATCACATGGTCATGACATCATTGAAGGTCCTTGCAAGCTATGGTGAATGGAGTGTTTCTTCTCTGCCTGGTCCTGTCAATCAACAGAGCCTCTAGGAGCAGGGGTAATGCCCCTTGCACCTAGAGGTCTTATTAGCATAAAATAAAAGTTCATTTTATATAAAAATGGGGGCACCAGTAAATAAAACAGATATACTGTATATTTGGAATCAGGTGACATTAGCACATCTCTAATGTCAGCCTGATTTATACTGAAAAAACTGGTGACAGAAACCCTTTAATTATGGGGAAAAAGGGGGGTTTGAATTTTTATATTTTTTTATATTTTAAAACCTTTTTTTATTTAGTCATCCTAGGTGACTATAACAACCAATTATTAGATTGCGTCTCCCTTAAATTGCAATGAATTGTCATTGCAATTTATTGCAGATTTGCTCTGTTCTCATGGAGCCCTGCCACCTGCAGGGCTCTTTAGGAACTACAGCTATAATAGACCCAGGTTTTTGCATAGAATCAAGAGCTTCCCTCATCTCTGCTTAGGGACGACGTTCAAACCTAGGGAGTGGCATCCCTAGGGGTTAAATGTCACTGATTGGCATCATCACTGATCAGCATTCTGCAGCTTGCTGTGTAGTGTATATACAATACTTGCCAGCTGCAGAAGCCAAACAAAGCAAACTTTTTAATTAAACCCATTTGCAAAAATGTGTTGTTTTTAAATCACAAAATAAAGGTAAACAATAAAAAAAATAGTTTCAGAGGTGTCCATAACCTTAAAGGAAGTCTGTCACCTCATTTTCACCTATATAGCTAACAGCAGTGCCCCACAGACGATTGCATACACATCTCAGACATACCTGTGTGCACTGTGTGTGTGTATTCCTCGTTCAGAAAAAGCACTTTTATTCTGCAGGAAAACAGCTCCCAAGTGCCCTGCTCTGCTGCTGCTGCTGCAAACCAGACTGGAGGGAGGAGGGCAGCTTTAGCTGCTCATATCTTGGGATTAGTAGCAGATAGAACAATGGTTCTGACCTTTGAAAGCTGACATTCCAAGCTTTAAAATGATACCAAAATCACAGCATTATGTCCAGTATATCAGAAGATATAGCTGTTAGAAATCGAGTCAGGAGAGAAAACTGTTTTTAGTTTCACTTTCAGCTGGGCACTTGGGAGCTGTTTTCCTGCAGAATAAAAGTGCTTTTTCTTGATATGTAATACAGACACACAGTGCACACAGGTATGTCTGGGATGTGTCTGCAATCTTCTGTGGGGCAGTGCTGTTAGTTATATAGGTGAAAATGAGGTGACAGACTCCCTTTAAAAGTAAAGTGAGCAGCATGGTGTAGAACAGACTGATGCACATGCGTTTTATTTATTTAGATCTCTGCTCATTCTGAGCTTAGGAGTCCAGTGGGCGGTTCTATCTCTATGTATAATCAAAAAATACGGTTGGGTGAGTGTCTCTATGATAAGTCATGTGATCGAGGGTCTTGATATAAGAGGTTTCAGGGTTCATGGATAGTTTTTAGCATTGTTTAAGGAAAGTGCAATAAACGGGGAATAATTCTAAAGGAGAACGACTATTTAGTCGCTTTCCCTGACTTTTCATGACTTTCCCTGCTCCTCAGGAAAACGCCACGACCCGTTTCCCTCCTCTCCCGTTCAAGACCATTTGAAGTACTAAGCATACTTTTAGTAATGTTGACTTTTCTGTTTTATGGGACAGTTGGATCGGCTTGTCTGTTTAATTAAAGTGCAGTACATTAAAAAAAAAAAAACATAAAAAAACACTTAAAACATGTTCTTTAAGAAATTGATTTTTGAAAGGAAAGCTGCGAGTTTTCTTGTATGGGGTAAATGTCACTCTGTTCATGACTGCGCTTTGCTTCTAGTCAGGACTTGTACTATTTCATTGCGTTGCCATGGAGACGGAACTAACTGTCATCTCAACTCAAGCCGCTGATGGTTTTATTTGTAGGTTTTCAGGATTATTAAAATTTAACAAAAATTATTGATTTTCTTTTTATTAACGCTGGCTTGTGTTTACCCAAGAAGTCCTGGTGCTAGCAAGCTTTTCCCTGTCAAGTAATATAAATATATATATTTAAAGGGGGTGCTGCCAAAAAAAAAGTGTATTTTTTTTTTTCCTTTTTTTTTTTCAAGGCGCACAGAAAAAAATATTTTTCCATTTACGTTCCTTTTTTTTTTTTTTTCAATCCTTTAGTTGTTTCGAACGTGATGTATTGTCCTCAGCAATTGAGCACTCGGAGAGAATTGTATTTTACAAATCATTTTCCATTTCCTTTGTTTACAGCAAGACAAAATGCCTCCCAAAATCACAGTTAGTCAGACTTTAACTTAACATAAAAGATACCTGTCAGAACATGAAATGGCGCATCAGCATGCCAAATTGTTGAAGTTTTCCCGTGTATTTATGTGCTTGTACAGCCTGGCAAAATGCTTCAGTGCACTAAGTTCTCGAAGTATATATTTTCCTCCACGTAAAAGAAACTATTACCTTTTTTTCCCCCTGTTATAAATGAGAATGGCAAAAACTTATTTACATCAACTTTATCTAATGGCCTGTATGAGTGCTTTTATGCAAAATAGCCAGGAGACTAGAATTAACTTTTCACATTGGCTGCGCATTAGTTCTCCGCATTTAAAACGCGTCAAGTGGGCAACGTTATTACAATGACACACTGCAGAGAATTCGCCTTTCACTGCACAAAACTATTTTAGCATTTATACAAAAAAAAATGCAGATGGTATTGTTATTGTTGCTTTTATTTGGATTAGTGCCTTTTTCTGGCTTTATGTCCAAATTTCTTTTTTTTTCTTTTTTAAATCGCAAGAACATTCCCTTTTTGTAAAAGTGGCTTTACATCCCTTCAAATTTCCTCTACAACCCTGTAATAGTACTAGACCACAATTATGTGTTGCAGCCTTTTACATTAGTAGAACGTTGTTTGTGTTTTTAGTACCATTTCCTACGCTCATAAAATTCGACCAAATGCTTATTTGTTGGGTGATCGTATTGAAAACCATTGGTTGTAAAGAGCCCATTGCTCCATTAAAACCTGGATGTGTTACCAACAGTAAATGTACCAGGACAATCGCAATAATTATCGTTCGGGCTCATACAGTGCTAATGATTACTCCATGGAAATGGAGCTAAACAAGCGCCGATCAGCACAATGTGTCGTCAATCATCACTCATTTTTGTACCCTACGTTTAGCCAATTTTGGGGTCATTTATCAAGCTGGTGTAAAATAGAACTGGCTTAGTTGCTCATAGCAACCAATCAGATTCCACCTTTCCCATTTATCAAACTGGTGTAAAGTAGAACTGGCTTAGTTGCCCATAGCAACCAATCAGATTCCACCTTTCCCATTTATCAAACTTTACACCAGTTCGTTAAATAACCCAATTTATTTCTATAAGTGTACTGAACATATCCATTGATCATGTAGAATATGCTGCTAAATATCTAAAATACCATGCCCCATACTTTTTTTTTTTTTCCGATATAGCTAAGAAATGTAATTTTCAGTTGGGACAAATCTCATTATCTGTGCCCAAGTTGTTCTTCGGAGGTAGTGATTGTCGTAGTCTATCGAGAGCGCCACAGTCTTGAGCAGCTGACCTTATATCTACAAATGCAATTGTGGAATGTGGAAATAAGGATTTGAAGAAACATACGGTATAAAGGGCTAGGCAAATGTCTCGTTAGATTCAAGGTCCACCAGTTCACATTTACACCCTCTTGCCCACAAAATTTATTTGATCCTTTATTTTGTCGTGTATATTACCTCTGCAATGAATCTAAATGTAGATTAATTCTATATTCAAACTGATAAAAGGAGTCTGTCAGCAGGGTTTTACATATCAAACTTGAATAGTTTGATATACTTGTAGTTTATTATAGTTTATTAGAACGTTTATTACCTTTATGTTAATCCATTACTGCATTCAGTAGAAAAAGTATATGCTATTAATCTATTCAGAGTGCAGAGTTCCGGCCCTAGCCCCCAGTGTGCACACGTTGTCCCTCCCCATGTCCATGAAGCTCCTTTCCTTAGACGATTGACAGAGCTAAATATTTGAATCCTGCTTTCATCTGCTTTATCTTCTTCATATCTCTGTTTTGGTAACCAGAGATATGAGCTTGCAATATGTTCACTACATGGGAAGATATCATTGAAATCGGATGCTCTGAATACAGATGAAAATGTTTTACCCGCAACTCTATTTATAACAATGATATCTCCTCTGTTGCTTGAATAATGCTTTTGGTCTTGCATGAAATCCTGGAATGTCAGCTTTCAAACAAGACCAGATGCTGGCTACTAGCTGCCACCATTTATGAAAAATTGGCATCTAAAGCAGCCCTCCCCCCTCCACTTCTGCCCGAGCTCAGCTTGGGCACAACAGTTACGTGGTTAAGGGGGTTGTCCAGCATTTTACTATTCAAGGTCTGTCCTGAGGATAGGCCATCGGTATCAGATTGGAGGGGGCCTGACTTTCTGCACCCTCACCAATCATCTGTTTTAGGTATCTCTGGCACTGGAACTGCTGAGCTCCATCTATTCTGTAATGCACATAGCTAATCACTGCAGCAAGTGAATGGGAGCAATGCTGGAGGGAGCAATTAATTTTTTCCCCGGCGCCTCCACAACGGCACTCTCAGGAGGGTGTTCCCCGCCTCCCTGGACAGGAAACAACGTAGAAGCTCTTTCCTTTAAATAGCCCCCTCCTACTACCTGCTTCAGTTGTTGTTTCCTGTCCTGGGACAGCGTGGAAGCCGCTCCTGTGGGAGCCGAAGAAGCGCAGGGCCTTACTGGTATTTACCCCTTTTTGGGAGGGCCTCTGCAGAGGACAGGGTCGCGGGGGGTCCTGGACTCCTTCCTGGTCCTTGGAATAAGTCCTTCTTGGAAGGCATCCCCAGGCGTCCGCTCCGCTGGTAGTTCAGGCCAGCAGCGAGGGATCGCGCACATGCGCTAACAGGCCGGGATCTCCTGGGCAGAGATCTCAGTTCCGCCCGGCTTCTGACGTCGGCTCCGGCTAGATCCGGAAGTCGGAAGCCGGCGGCTGCATAAGGGGGACGGCCGGCGTGCTAATGCTGCGGACAAGTCAGCGTCTACCCGTCTGGCAGCATGTCGGCCCAGGAAGCAGCAGACCTGCCCCGCAAGCCTGTGGATCCTTCTGCCCATAGCCCGGTAAGCCTCCTCTATGTCCTGCAATAACGTGTATGCGGTGCGCTGCTACTTTCACTTACTTATCTCTCCACTGTATCTAATTACATGTGCAGGGGTGTAACTTCATCACACTGGTGTGGGGCTTCACTTTTAGATCTTCAATGGTGCCCTTCCTAATAGATGCTAATATTACTATTTTAGGAAAGGGAAACTACCATAAAGGCTAGAAGTGGAGAATCTAGCAGGAAGAAATGTGCAGTGTGCAGGAAGCCTTTACCATCAAAAACAAAAAAGCTTTTATGCCAAAAGTGTGCAGATAAAGTGGTTACAGATGAAACTCCTTCCTTATTGGAATCAATACGAACCCTAATTAAGGAAGAAGTAAAAGCGGCAGTGGATTCTAGACTACCTCCAAGCTCTCCACAACTGTCTTGTTCCATGAAATCCCTAACGTCAGAGCTCAGAAATCCTCCTGACTCTGACGAAGGTGAAATACTATCTGTAAAAGATTCCTCCTCTGACGACGACGAATCGGGGAGACCATTTTGTGTCCCTGAAGACACAGATAAACTCCTAAAAACTATCCGAGCTACTATGGATATTGGGGATGTTAAAGAGTCTCAGTCCCGCCAAGACCAAATGTTCCAGGGACTAGGTCAAAGGAAAAGAAGAGTCTTTCCTGTTCATAATAACGTCAAACTAATAATATCTAAGGAATGGAAAGATCCAGAAAAGCGAAACATTTTAACAGGCGCTTTTAAGAGGAAATATCCTTTTGCAGATGAGGATTGCGAATTGTGGGACGAGTCTCCAAAAGTGGACGCCCCAGTGGCTCGCATATCTAAAATATCCTCTCTGCCATTTGAGGATATGGGTCTCTTAAAGGACCCAATGGACAAAAAATGTGAAGGCTTACTTAAAAAAGCTTGGGAAGCAAATACGTTGATGTTGAGGCCCAGTATAGCAGCCACATGCACCTCAAGGTCCCTATCGGTCTGGCTAGACCAGCTAGAAAATCATATCGCCTCGGGCACCCCAAGAGAGGAGATATTAGCTTCTATGCCTACCTTAAAGCAAGCTGCCAACTTCTTGTCTGATGCCTCAGCAGATCTTGTCAGGCTGTAGGCCAGATCTTCCGCCCTCTCAAACGCTACGCGCAGAGCAATATGGCTCAGATCCTGGTCTGGGGACTCGGGGTCTAAGAGCCGTTTGTGCTCTCTACCATGTGAGGGGGATAGGTTATTTGGTATGGGCCTGGACGATATACTAGAAAAGGCATCGGACAAGAAGAAAGGGTTCCCTTCAGACTCAAAGTACTATCACCATAGAAGGTCCTTTCGCAATTTTAAAAGATCCAGGCCGGACCAGAAAAAAAGGGACTCCTCCACTAGGTGGCAGTCCTCTAGAGGAAGGGGTAGAGGATTTCTTTTCAATCCCGAAAATACCCCAAAAACCACACAATGACGCCGGAAGTTAAGTGGGGGGCAGGTTAAAAAGATTTGTGACAGCCTGGGAGAAAATAACATCCTCTCCTTGGGTTATAAATACTATCTCTCTAGGCTACAAAATAGAATTCAAATCCCGCCCTCCAGATTATTTTATGTTAAACAAACCTCTGTACCCTTTAGAAAGGCAACAAGCACTGAAACTAGAAATCTCCTCCCTGGTAAAAAAGCAGGTAATCATTCCGGTGCCAGAGTCTCAAAGGAAAGAAGGCTTCTATTCCCTGGTGTTTCTGGTCCAAAAACCGAACAAGTCATTCAGGTTGATCATAAATCTGTAAAGACTAAACAAATATCTACTATACAAAAAATTCAAAATGGAGACGATCAAGTCTACAGTTCATCTTCTCACCAAAGATTGCGCCATGGTAACCATAGATCTGTCCAATGCTTATTACCATGTACCCATTCACACAGGCTATCAAATATATCTCAGGATAGCGTTCCTTTCTCAAAAAGAGGAAAAACATTATCAGTTCCAAGCTCTCCCCTTCGGAATATCGTCAGCCCCTCGTATATTCTCCAAAATCATGGCGGAAATGACAGGTTATCTTCAAATGTAGGGAATTCAAGTTGTACCCTATCTAGACGACCTGTTAGTCACAAGCCCAGCTCAAAAATTACAGCAACATTTACACATAGTAAGGAGCCTAATAGAAGATCTAGGCTGGTTGATAAATACAGAAAAATCCGAGCTAATCCCCAGTCATCAAAGGATATACCTCGGAGTTCTATTGGATTCCCAAAAGCTCATGTCCTTCCTTCCAGAGGAAAAACAAAAACTCCTGATCCAAAGAATTATGACTTTTTGTCAACTCCAGTCAACTTCCATAAGAGAAGTGATAATTCTGTTGGGCCATCTAACTTCAACTATCCCTGCAGTAAGGTGGGCCCAGTTCCATTCAAGACCATTACAGGAGTTTCTTCTAAGTGTCTGGGACGGAGATCAATCTACGTTAGATCACAAAATACATATTCCAAAAGCGGTAAAACAATCCCTTCTATGGTGGCGTGTCCAAAGAAACATCCAGAGGGGAGTTTTTTGGCGACCATCAGATCAAATCTGTATAACCACAGATGCCAGCAGCCAAGGCTGTGGGGGCTTTTCGGAAGAAGTCGTTCAGGGGACCTGGGAAGCAGAAAATGTCCCTAGAGTCGTCAAACCTTCGGGAACTAACAGCTGTCCTCAAAGTCCTTCAAAAACTAGAAACCAAATTAAAATATCGCCATGTAAAAATTCTGACGGACAATTCTACAGCAGTAGCCTACCTAAACCGTCAGGGAGGGACAAGAAGCAAAAAGCTACAAAGAGTGTCTCACGACATATTCACTTGGGCAGAGAGAAATATTCTATCTCTAGTTACGGTCCATCTGAAAGGCTCAGAAAACAATGTGGCGGATTTTCTAAGCCGTACTCTCCTAAAAGAAGGAGAATGGTGTCTGAACACAGAAATTTTCGGGGAAATTGTCTCCCGGTGGGGAAACCCAGAAGTGGACCTATTCGCAACAAGAGTCAACAAACAAGTGAAAAAATTCTACTCCCTCCAGGTTCACGACCGGCCACTTATGGTAGATGCCCTGTCAGGCCCATGGCCCTCGGGACTCCTCTACGCTTTTCCACCGTTCAATCTTATACCAAGAGTCCTGATGAAAACCTGGGAGGAAAATGCCAACCTGATCCTCATCGCACCCTACTGGCCAAAGAGGACTTGGTTCCCTCTATTACTCCAACTAGCGGGAGGGGATTATTGGATCCTCCCAAATCGCCAAGACCTCTTATTTCAAGGTCCAGTCCACCACCCTCAGGTGAGTCACTTACACCTAACCGCCTGGAAACTGAACAAGTCTTCCTCAAAAGAAGAGGCCTTACAGACTCAGTAATCAATACTATATTACTCATTAAAAAGCCGACTACATCAAAAATTTACATGAAGTCCTGGAAAGCAATCTTGTATTTTTCTGATGGCCAGACACCAGATATTCCACTTATCCTGAATTTTTTACAGGCGGGACTTGATAAAGGGTTGAAACCCAACACCCTGAAAGTCCAGGTCTCGGCACTGTCATACTTCCTGGAAGAAAAACTTGCAGAGGTGCCATTGGTCAAAAGATTCCTTAAAGGGGCATTTAGAAAAATACCTTTCTCACACTCCACCGTTCCACCATGGGACTTAAACTTAGTCCTTGACGTTTTAATGGATTCTCCATTCGAGCCCATTTCGGAAATTAGTTTAAAATTTCTAACTTACAAGGCAGTCTTTTTACTGGCGATAACCTTGGCTAGAAGAGTCGGAGAAATCCAATCCTTCTCGTACAGACCACCATATCTTACAGTGCTGGAGGATCGTATAATCCTAAAACACGCCCCAGCTTTTCTACCCAAGGTAGTTTCAAAATTTCATATACAGCAAGAAGTCTCATTCCCGTCCTTTTGCCCTCATCCCTCCTCGGACATGGAAAGGAAATTTCACAACCTAGATGTAATACGCTCCATTCTTGAATATCTGAGAGTGACAGCCTATCAGGAAATCGGACCATCTTTTCCTGCAATTCCAAGGAGTGAACAAGGGAGCAGCGGCAAGTAAAAGTACTATTGCCAGATGGCTACGAAGGACAATTGAACTCTGTTACTTACAGAAGAATCTTCCTGTTCCAGAAAAATTTAAAGCACACTCAACTAGGGCGGTCTCGACCTCCTGGGCGGAAGGAGCGTCTGTTTCGGTTGAGCAAATTTGCAGGGCTGCCACAAGTTAGATGTGCTAAAAAATTATGATTTATCCTTTGGCAGAAAAGTATTATCTGCAGTTATCCCACCCTAAAAGGGTTTTTTTTTCTATGTTAATCCTCCTGAGAATGCCGTTGTGGAGGCGCCGGGGAAAAGAGTTAATTACTCTTACCGGTAATTGGATTTTCCAATAGCCTCCACAACGGCACTGGTATTTCCCACCCATATATTTTTTTTTTTTGCTTTTCCTTATGGTGATTATATTTTGTAAATAAATTTATAATTCCATGATTAACGGTTCCTATGTCATTAACTGAAGCAGGTAGTAGGAGAGGGCTATTTAAAAGAAAGAGCTTCTACGTTGTTTCCTGTCCAGGGAGGCGGGGAACACCCTCCTGAGAGTGCCGTTGTGGAGGCTATTGGAAAATCCAATTACCGGTAAGAGTAATTAACTCTATTTGGAGCACTAAAATCCACAACATAGTAAACTATCACCTTTTAACAATTGACTGTCCACATGATCCAGAATATATCCCACCCCTTGGCAGATGGCATTGTAACAAGTTAGTGGTGTCATTTGGAGTCTGGTTGGGGCCAGTACCTGGTTATATCAATCATGTCACATACTAGTTAGTATTTAGAGGAGTTAATCTGGTAAATTATATTGATGACCTATCCTCGGATCAGTTGTTAGGAACGCTCGTCAGTGTAAAGGTGCCACCGATTACCCGATAAATGAGCTTGTTCATCGGGTCATTGCATCTTTCATGTCGTCACCCAAATCATCGTTTGCCAGCAACAGATTGTGCCGTCTAAGCACACTTTTCTTCTGGCAAACAATGATTCTGTATGGGGACGAGTGATGGCATTAGCTATCACTCCTCCCCATGCTGTGGAGGAGATCACTGCATGTAATAGCAGCAGTCTCCTTCACTGACGAGCAAGAATGCTTCCTTCCCAACAGTCATCTGCTCAACTTGAGCAATGTAAAGGGGCCTTTAGTGTACGTGCCTTACTTACATCTGCACTAGGGTGAGCCTTATTGCTGATCTGTCCATATATATCACTGTTGTACTACCTTTCTATTGTGTAATCTGACAAGCCAGTCATTGTATCTTCTTACCATCAGACGATATTGATTATTGACACTTTGCATCTGTGAGTGCCTTCATTTTCATCATGAATTTTACATTTTTAATATACTGGTATGTATTTTTGTATTTAAGAAAGTGGTTACAATTTACTTTATGGGATTTTATTTTCAACTCAAGGGACTTTTGTAATGAATGTTATTCACTTCACCTATCAGTGGTTTTCATATAATTGGTGTATATAATTTTAGGTGGGTGGTATGTAGCTCTGGCTTAGACCTTTTTTTTTGTATGAATACTTCTGCTGTTTCCCATTGTTTTTTGTATTGAGAGTATAGATAAGTTATTTTAATGCACCCATTATGGCGCATGCTGAGATCACTAAAATCTCCAGCTAAATATCCCTCTAGACTAGCAGTAAAATTGATACATTTGCTGAAAAATGTGCTAGTACCTAAAATTTTACTTTTCTTTTATTTGCAATAAAATGCTTTTTTTAGGCGAATTCTTCCCATATTCTCGGATATAGGCTGACACATAAATATGGTGTAGTTTGTTGAGAAATTGGGAAAGGAACAAGGAAATATCAATTGTTGACCCTTAACTCCTGTGTTAGTCCAGTGGTGAATTAGCCTCTAAACTGGAACCTTATCCTATAGAAACCAACTTAAAGGGAACCTGTCATCAACGTTATGCTGCCCATACTAATGGCATTATAAAGTAGAGACAGGTGAGTTGATTTCAGTGGTCTGCCATTTATAAGTTAAAAGTAAGTGGTTGCCGAGAACCAACATCACAATCATTGCAGACTAGGCCTGGAAAAGAGTCATGGCCACCTGAGAAGAGTCCTGGTTATTCATGAATTCCTGCTCTCCCTGCACACCTGCTGATGACTGACAGTCTTCTACCTAGTTTTCTCCCTTTCTCTCTAGGAGAGAACTGCCAATCATCAGCAGATAGGCGGGGAGAGCAGGAGATTAGGAATAACCATGACTCTTCCCAGGTAGATTTAACTCTTTTCAAGACCTGGGCTGCAATGATTATGATGCTGGTTCTCGGCAACCACTTACTATTAGCTCATAAGTGACACACCACTGAAATCAGCATTTCTGTTACTAATTTATACTGCCCTCAGTGAGGTCAGCATAAAGTTGATGACAGGTTCCCTTTAATGGGATATTACAATTCTACGAGTAAATGTTATAGTTTATCCAATTTTTCAAAATGGGTTCTGTATAGAATCCTCACAATTTTCAAGATCTCTGCATGCATTTTATAAAACCAGTTCCTGTCATGTTAATAGACACAGCTCTAATAACAATGCATCTGTGTGCATGACTAGAACAGTTTTTTTATGCACTAGAAGTAAACACCGTAGGTTCCTAATTTAATAGGTTTTCAGGGAAAATATATATTTTTTATTTTTTAAAGAAGCACGCCAGGATTTTTTTTGCTTGCCTATGTAGTGCAGGATAGGCCATTATTAAAGAATATGTGTATGCCTTGTGTAAACCTGTTTTATTTGATGTGCCATTTTAGGGTTTTCTGCCATCTTGATTTATTTTTTGCATCAGCTATGGGTTACCTAATGGTTTTGTCTTAACTCTATGAACTGTAAGGACCTTATGATGTCGCAAGGTCTCTTGACATGCTAGAGTCATGTAGGTTTGAGGCAGCCACAGGAGCTTGAGCCTGTCTTCTCTCTCTGCCCGGTCATCTCTCTATTTTCAGCTCTTACATGCAGGAAGCAGGGAGACCAGAATTACACTGGAGAGTCAGCACACACAGTATAGACAGGCGGTTTGAGTCAGGAGGTTTATATAACTGCAGCTAATAACTATATACGCTCACCTATTTTATATACATATATACTCCTGGTCCTTTAGATAGGGGAGGCATTACATCTTCAACAGAATACAGGGCTGTACAGAGGAACATGGAGGGTGGAGAAGGGCGGGGCCCGACAGTTACCAGGATTTTATTGATGATGATGTCATCTAGACTGCTGGAATGTTATTGGTGAGTTAGCATTATATATACAGTAAAAAAAACAAAAACCCAGAGTTCTTATTTTGCCTCCACTGATCCCCTGCTACTGTGATGGTTAACCTCTGGCAGTCCAGCTGTGGTAAAACTACGACTCCCAGGAGCTACACTTGCTTGGCTGTTCTCAGAACTCCATAGAAATGAATGGAGCATGCTTAGAGTTGTAGTTTCACCACAGCTGGAATGCCGGAGGTTGGCCATTACCGCCCTAATACTTTCCTCTTCTCCAGGCCCAGCTGCTCTCCACCTTCTGTCCTGGTTTGACACACTGAAAATGCCAGGAGAGGCCCACTCAGCCGATCACCAGTCATAGCAGTACCCCGCCTCGGTCAGTGATTGGCTGAGCAGCCTTTACTGGCATTTCTAGCAACAGCATAGGATTAGTAGAGGCCACTAAATGGCCCATAAAAAAGTATCTTTCTAGAAAACCCCTTTAATAACTTAAAGCAGAGATCTTCAAAACTGTGAGATATGGATATAGAAAGTATGCTGGAAAATAGTTTTATTATGCAGTCAATATACTTATCATTATACAAATAACAAAATAAAATCACTTTTTATCTGATGAAATGGGAATACCAATTTAAGACCTATCCTAATGTATACTGGCTAAAAAACACTATCCAGGTCATTGATTAAATCTGGTCAGTTAAAAAAGAAGTTATCTATAATCAGCATTAAAGGGGTTTTCCGAGATTTTGATGCTGATGGCCTATCCTCAGGATAGATAGTCAGTATCAGATCCTGGAACCCCAGCCATCAGCTGTTTGAGAAAGCAGAGGTTCTCCTGTGAGCAGCGTGGCCTTTGTGCAGCTTACCAAGCACTGTGCCGTACATGGTGTAGCGGCTGTGCTTGGTATTGCGCTCAGCTCTACTGAGGTGAACACAGGAGCGCCGTTACCTCCTCAAACAGCTGATCAGCAGGGGTCCCGGGTGTTGTACCCCGACCAATCAGATACAAAATCTCAGAAAACCCCTTTAGGCTACATGCACACGACCGTATGTGTTTTGCGGTCCGAAAAATTGCGATCCACAAAAAAAACGGACGACGTTCCGTACGGCATCCGTGTTTCCGTTTTTTGCGGATCCATTGTAACAATGCCTATCCTTGTCCGCAAAACGGACAAGAATAGGACATGTTCTATTTTTTTTGTGGGGCTACGGAACGGACATGCGGATAGCACACGGTGTGCTGTCCGCATTTTTTGCTGACCCATTGAAATGAATGGGTCCGCATCCTATCCGCAAAAAAAAAACGGAACGGACACAGAAACAAAATACGTTCGTGTGCATGAGGCCTAAAGAATACAACAGCCATTTTTCCAGTTTCTAGATCTTAACAACCTATTCTCTGGACAAGTCATCAATACCAGATTTGTCCTAGACTTGGCTCCCCTCAGATCAGCTGTTTTTGGCAGTTGCTGGTGCCAGAAACCACACCAGTCTAATATTGATGACCTCAGGGTAGGTCATCAGTATCTGGAATCCAGAAAACACGCCATTTCATACACATTAAAATCTAATTTTTAAATGTTGTCTTTTATTTTCCATCTAGGAGGATGATAGTGAAGAAGAGCCAAAGCTGAAATATGAAAGGCTATCCAATGGAGTGAGTGACATCTTACAAGAGGATGCAGCAAGCTGTATGACAGTTCATGAGAAGGTATGTCTAGATTCCAGATACAATCTAGAATTTGCGTTTTAGTTACTTAGGGTCGGTGTTTGTCAGCAGGTAATACTCAGTTACATCTCTCCGTATTACCTCTCAGAGGTAAATTAAATGGATTTACCTTCAATAACCATTCATCGCCTATCCATTATCATTAGTATGGGGTCACACATTTCCTATTCTTCCTCAGTTACACCAGGAGGTATTTATATGAAGTGGTGGTTGAGCATGCTCGATGGTGTACTAGAAGTATCAGTAGGAGTAGAAGAACAGTAGTGCACCACACTTATGCAGTTCAGGCAGAGCAGGGGACTAGAGACCACCATAGTAGTGATTGCTAGGTTCCCCGAGAGTCATACGTTTATTACCTGTTCAGTGCTCTGCTAGTACTGCTGTGCTGTTCAGTGCTCTGCTAGTACCACTGTGCTGTTCAGTGCTCTGCTAGTACCACTGTGCTGTTCAGTGCTCTGCTAGTACCACTGTGCTGTTCAGTGCTCTGCTAGTACCACTGTGCTGTTCAGTGCTCTGCTAGTACCACTGTGCTGTTCAGTGCTCTGCTAGTACCACTGTGCTGTTCAGTGCTCTGCTAGTACCACTGTGCTGTTCAGTGCTCTGCTAGTACCACTGTGCTGTTCAGTGCTCTGCTAGTACCACTGTTCTGTTCAGTGCTCTGCTAGTACCACTGTTCTGTTCAGTGCTCTGCTAGTACCACTGTGCTGTTCAGTGCTCTGCTAGTACCACTGTGCTGTTCAGTGCTCTGCTAGTACCACTGTGCTGTTCAGTGCTCTGCTAGTACCACTGTTCTGTTCAGTGCTCTGCTAGTACCACTGTTCTGTTCAGTGCTCTGCTAGTACCATTGTGCTGTTCAGTGCTCTGCTACTATCGCTGTTCTGTTCTCTGCTTGTACTGCTGTTCTGTTCAGTGCTCTGCTAGTACCGCTGTCCAGTGCTCTGCTAGTACCGCTGTCCAGTGCTCTGCTAGTACCGCTGTCCAGTGCTCTGCTAGTACCGCTGTCCAGTGCTCTGCTAGTACCGCTGTCCAGTGCTCTGCTAGTCCTGCTGTTCAGTGTTCTGCTAGTAATGCTGTTATGTTCTCTGCTAGTACTGCTGTTCAGTGCTCTGCTAGTACCACTGTGCTGTTCAGTGCTCTGCTAGTACCACTGTGCTGTTCAGTGCTCTGCTAGTACCACTGTGCTATTCAGTGCTCTGCTAGTACCACTGTGCTGTTCAGTGCTCTGCTAGTACCACTGTTCTGTTCAGTGCTCTGCTACTATCGCTGTTCTGTTCTCTGTTAGTACCACTGTCCAGTGCTCTGCTAGTCCTGCTGTTCAGTGTTCTGCTAATACTGCTGTTTATTACTTTGCTAGTTCTGCTGTTCAGATACCGGTGGACAAAGCATTACTGAGCCTGTTTACCCAAGTCCATTCTATTGCAGTTGCCTGGAAGAAGAGCTGCAAATCGGCAGAAAATGGCCATCCAATATAATAAATACAATTATACATACAATATTATACATACAATACCATACATACAATTATACATACAATATTATGTTTGCAAATTTTCACTGCAGATTTCACCCCTTGTTGAAATCTCCTGTGAATCTGCAGTAAAATCCCCTTCGCTACATATTTGGGGTACAGTCTGCAGTGGATTTCCTCCGTTATGTCCTGACTCAGCCTCAAGCATCCATTTAAGTTTTGACTTCTAGACTAGTAGTGCAGAAGGCTTCAGATATTTCTAGAGCCGACTACTATATGTGGTAGAACAATCCAACATTGCGCAGACCCATCACCAACCTTCAGAGCCCCTCACGAGCATTTGATGAATTTCATTTCTTAGACAAGAAGGAGGAATGTAACCGCTCGGCTACTTACTGTTATGTTTTATGGGGCAGAGAGTAAGAAAGATAAAAGGCCTTTCACAGAATGAGAAAGAGATCCTAAATCTCCACTCTCCAGAAATGAATGGCGGAAAACTTTCCCAGCTTTTCTGCTTGCTCTCCTCATCTTTTGTCCCTTAGCTATTTCTATGCTGAAATTCATTTTCTGTCTTCCTTCTTGTTTTTGGATTTTCTCGGGTGGTATCGGCTGTCTTCCAGGACACTTAGTCACCTTGAAATCAACAGTTTATGTTTCCTTGACTGATAGAAAGGCTTTGCTTTCAAAGCAGCCCATCTGTTTGTTTCTCTTGGAATAAAAGGATGTTCATATCTTAAAAATATGTCCTGTGCCTTAAAAATACTTTCTGTGATTTGACATGGAAGGCTCGGTATATGAAACAGTCTGTTAATGTCATTGAGGTTGTCAGTGGGAAAAGATGGCTCCTCGAGTAATGATATTTTTTTGTTTGTTACATTTAATGCACTTTGAAAGTTTTTCCTCCCTGTAAGTACAGGAGGTCTTGCAGATGGAGGTCACCGAAGTAGCTTTGCTGAGTGGCAATTCTAGTTTTATAGGATCCATTATTATAAACAGTAGAATATGGTTCATAAATGGAGCCACTTGTAGTTGTGTAGTATTTGAGTGGTTTCACTTAACGGCAGAAACTCTTGGGTGCACTAACCTTTTGTACTGTGTATGTCATACTTAAAGGGGTTATCCCAAGAATAATGTAAAAAATGAAAATAAGACATCATCTAGTACATGACAACCTCTTTCTAACAAAGCTCTGTACCTCTCATGGATCCAGAGATCTCTCCATTCATGGCTCTGCTAGATTTATATCAAGCTGAAAGCTCAGGGGGAGTGTCTTTTCTGCTGCAGCTCAGGAGGCGTGTCCATGCTCTCCCTATCACAGCTCAGGAGACAGTTAAAAGTTAAAACTGAGCATGTGCTGCCTGCTCAGTGAATAGATCAAAGAAATAAGAAATTAAGTGGTCCTATACAGATACATTTTATTGAATAGCTCAGTGGCTATACAAAATGTTTAATTACATGCCATTACAAAAGTATTCAGATCCAGGTGCTTGTCTGAAAACTGTAGAATATTTTTTGTGGGACAACCCCTTTAAGTCACATATGGACAAGAGGCGGCCATATTTATCTATGCAGGTTCCGGCCTCTTTCCTACTCAGTGATTGACAGCTATCTCTGTATGCATAATGATATAGAGGAGGTTGTCAGTCACCACCCACTGGACTAGTAAGCATAGAATTTCTAGGGATTTAACTCCTTCTCAACATTTGTCCTAAATGTACATCATAATCCCAGAAACGGTGAATGGAGCGGATACAGGAGCCCCATATACGTTGGGTCAATAAGTGACCTTTGCGCCTGAGTGATTAGACAAACAGAGCGGGTCTCTCTCTGTCTTCCGATTGAAACCCCCCATCCTCCAGACGCAATAGCCTAGTGAATAGCCCAGATGTGCTATTTTACAGGTGTGGCAGGGTCTAATAGGAGGTCAATAAAATCACCATACACTGCAGTATAGAAGTATTGTAGTGTATAGTACGAGTGATCAGAGGTTCAAGTTCTCTAGGGGGACTAAAAAAGGTACAAATAGTTAAAAGGGGTTGTGTCATGAAACATATTCTACATATTCCCACTGAGCTGCCAGGGTGAAGGTAATGTAGCAGAGCAACTGGAGCAGTGAATGGGGAGATCTCTGGATCCATGTGAGGTACAGGGCTGGTTCTAGCTTTGCTAGGTAAGGTATTTTTTTGCACTATATGATGTTTGGGTTTAATTTTTTAAATCAGTCATGAAATAACCCATTTAAACAATGTTTTTAACAATATTTTACGTTCATGTACATCATAATGCCAGAAAGGGTGTGTAGAGAAGGCACAGGTGCTGAGTCCACTCTACATGTGGCGGGTCATTTGTGACCACAGAAGAGTGGTTAGACAGAGTTCATACAGAGGAAGGCAAAACACCCTCATGAGTTAAAAGCCAATTTCCCTCATTTTAGGGTAAAACAATTCCTTCTCAACTCCAATCAGGCAATCACAATAACTCTCTGGATCAATGCCCCTTTTCCAGGTTTCTAGAAACTGTAGCAGTGGCCTAGTGAAGGTCCTAATACCTGCTATTTCACTCCTCCTGTTACACCCTGCAAGAAGAGGCATAGTTAAAAAGGTTTTCCAAGACTTTTATACTGATGACCTATCCTCGGGATAGGTCATCAGTATCTGATCTGAGGGGTCTGACACCTGGGACCCCCGCCGATCATGTGTTTGGGAAGGCATTGTTGCACCTGTAAGCGCCGTGGCCTTCCCTGCCTACCATGCGCAGCGCTGTACATTGTATAGCGACTGTGCTAGGTATCGTGCCAGCCCACGTGACCAATGAACGTGTTGCTGCTGGCCTTCTCAAACAGCTGATCAGTGGGGTCCCAACCGATCAGGTACTGATACCTATCCAGAGGATAGGTCATCAGTTCTAAAGGCTCAGAAAACCCTTTTAAAGGAAATCTGTCACCAGAATAATCACTATTGAAATAAAGCCTTAGACTATTAGCAATTAGGACCTTATTTCCAGATTTGCCTTTGTTTCAGCAATAAATGTTTTCTATCTTCTGAAAATGCAGTTTATTTGGTATGCAAATGAGGCAGTAAGGTGCCCAGAGCGGGTGATTCTTACATTAAGGAGCCCAGCCACGCCTCCTGCTAGTGTCCAAGCCCGCCCTCATGCTGGGAGCAGGGAAAAGGGGGCGGAGTTATGGCTTGAATGTGCTGTAGGATAGTGGGTGGACACATTGTGGCAGGGGGCGTTCCTGGGCTCCTTCCTGCAAGAATCACGCCCCTCTGGGCAGACTACTGACTCATTTGCATACCAAATAAACTGGATTTTCGGAAGATAGAAAACACTTATTGCTGGAACAAAGGCAGATCTGGAAATAAGGTACTAAGTGCTATTAGGCTATGGCTTTACTTCAATAGCGATTATCCTGGTGACAGATTCCCTAGGCAGGGTGTAATGGGCTGCTAGTTAAATCACCATACACTGCAATATAGAAGTATTGCAGTGTATAGTACAAGCAATCACGATTCAATGTCCTCTAGGGGGACTTAAAAATGTAAAAATAGTTAAAGTTGTCAAGAATATTAATTTATCCCACACAGTGAATGACACACAGAATAAAAAAAACACAATATCAAAATTGCCATTATTTGGTTATCTTCGCTCTTAACAAAATGAAATAAAAAATTATCAAAAAAACTATATAGATCCCAAAATGGCACAGCATACTTTTAAAAAAACAAGACATCACACACAGCGACAGAAACTAAAAAGTTATGGTGACACAAAGCAGTTTTACAGTTTTTATTGTTTTTATTTATTTGCTGTAAAAAAAAAAAGTGTTTTTAAGTTTTTCAAAAGTATTAAAACATAGCAACGGTTATATAAATCTAAACGACCCACAATAAGACTGGCATGTCATTTATACCACACAGTGAACGCAGTAAAAACGAAACCCAAAAGGCATTGCTGGTATTGGGTTCTTCCCCTTTCCACTCCACAAATAATTGTAACATATAATGGATCCTTTACAAAATGCAACTCATCTCACAAAAAGCAAGACCTCAAATGGATGTGTTGATGGAAAATTTCAAAAGTTATGGATCTTGGAGACCACGGAAGGAAAAACTAAAGTGAGAACAATCGCTTCAATGGGAAGGAGTAAAATACAATTTTTGCTGAATCTTTTCCAACAAAACTAGATATCAATCTGCTCATCTCCTCATGCACTAAACCAGGGGTCAGAAACCTCTGGCACTCCATGGTTGCGCACTGTTCTCAGAACTCCCCTATAAGTGAATAGACCATGCTGTGAGTTGTAGTTTTACAACAGCTGGAGTGCCAGAGGTTGCTGACCCCTGCACTAAAACATGCTACCTACAGGTAGGGCTGTACCTACAACATGACAGGTCCCTGCTAATTCCAGGCAATGTAAACCTTGGTATCTGCTCATAATAGAGGACTATTGAATCGTGATGATGATGATATACCAATATTAGAATTTGCTTATCCTTTGGCTTTACAGACTGTTACATTCAGTGGCTCTTCCTGACTTGTCGTCCTAGATTAGGTCATTTTCTGCACTGCCAATCATCCTTGAGAGCTTACGCTTGCTGTCTGATTTCAGTATGTTGAGCCTTCCAGTGCCTATGAGCATATGTATCCCAAGACGTTGGGTGCTATCAGTATTTCATAGGTGACATAGCAGGTGGAGATACTCCTTCTCTCTGTGCAGTGTCCTGAGAGGTAAAAGCAATAATTCATGGGAAAACATTAAAAAATGTCTTAGTAAAAAATATTTTATTAATTAAAAAATAATTCTATATCTATACAAACATTTATTATGGCATAACTAAGAACCTCTTTAAAAAGGGTTGTACCAAGTTCAACCAACTGATACGTGGGGTCCAACTGCTGGGACTCCCACCAATCCCGAGAACTGAGGTCCCGTTCCTCCGTCCTGATGCAGTGGCAGACTACACGTGTGCCTTGACGCTGCATTCATTCTCACTAAGGCTGCCTGAGATAGCTGAGTACAATACTTGGCGATTTCAAAGCTTCTCGTGCTTGATGCTGCCTGCTGAGCTCTGTATCTAATCTCATCTTCTGAAGTGTGTATCTAGGCCTATCATGTGTGATACTATCTGATGACCCTCTGTATCTAAGACTGTCAAGTATCATACTGCCTGACGAGCCACTGTATCTAAGGGCTCATTCACACGACTGTATGAATGGGTCCACATCCATTCCGCAGTTTTGGATGCAGACCTATTCATTTCATCTTTGGACAAGAATAGGCATTTCTATAATGGGTCGCCCTTTCAATTGCGGAACGCAGGCAGACGGCATCCCTGTTTTGCGGATCCGTAATTTGTGGACAGCAATGCACCGCACGGTCATGTGAATGAGCCCTAAGTCTGTTATGTTTCATACTGTCTGATGAACCCCCTGTATCAAATTCTATCATGTGCAATACTGTCTTCTGAGCCTGTAACATAAAAAGTCAAGTGTGATACTGCCTGCAAAGGTGTGTATCTAAGCCTTTAATTTGTGATACAGTCTACTGTACTGCCTGTCATGTGTTTTTTGTGTTTTTATTTGTTTAATTAGAAAATTGTGACTACGGTAGGTAGTGTGGGTGAAAGGGTGTATGTGTATGTATATATATATATATATATATATATATATATTAATGTATATATGTGTAATGTGCATATATATATATATATATATATATATATATATATATTTAAAAAAGTATTTAGTCAGCCACCAATTGTGCAAGTTCTCCAACTTAAAAAGATGAGAGAGGCCTGTAATTGACATCATAGCTAGACCTCAACTATGAGAGACAAAATGAGAAAACAAATCCAGAAAATCACATTGTCTGATTTTTAAAGAATTTATTTGCAAATTATGGTGGAAAATAAGTATTTGGTCACCTACAAACAAGCAAGATTTCTGGCTCTCACAGACCTGTAACTTCTTCTTTAAGAGGCTTCTCTGTCCTCCACTCATTACCTGTAGTAATGGCACCTGTTTGAACTTGTTATTAGTATAAAAGACACCTGTCCACAACCTCAAACAGTCACACTCCAAACTCCACTATGGTGAAGACCAAAGAGCTGTCGAAGGACACCAAAAACAAAATTGTAGACCTGCACCAGGCTGGGAAGACTGAATCTGCAATAGGCAAGCAGCTTGGTGTGAAGAAATCAACTGTGGGAGCAATAATTAGAAAATGGAAGACATACAAGACCACTGATAATCTCTCTCGATAAGGGGCTCCAAGCAAGATCTCACCCCATGGGGTCAAAATGATCACAAGAACTGTGAGCAAAAGTCCCAGAACCACACGGGGGGACCTAGTGAATGACCTGCAGAAAGCTGGGACCAACGTAACAAAGGCTACCGTCAGTAACACACTACACCTCCAGGGACTCAGATCCTGCAGTGCCAGACGTGTCCCCCTGCTTAAGCCAGTACATATCCGGGCCCGTCTGAAGTTTGCTAGAGAACATTTGGATATTCCAGAAGAGTATTGGGAGAATGTCATATGGTCAGATGAAACCAAAGTAGAACTGTTTGGTAGAAACACAACTCATTGTGTTTGGAGGAGAGTGAATGCTGAGTTGCATCCAAAGAACACCATACCTACTGTGAAGCATGGGGGTGGCAACATCATGCTTTGGGACTGTTTCTCTGCAAAGAGACCAGGACGACTGATCTGTGTACATGAAAGAATGAATGGGGCCATGTATCATGAGATTTTGAGTGCAAACCTCCTTCCATCAGCAAGGGCATTGAAGATGAAACGTGTCTGGGTCTTTCAGCATGACAATGATCCCAAGCACACCGCCAGGGCAACAAAGGAGTGGCTTCGTAAGAAGCATTTCAAGGTCCTGCAGTGGCCTAGCCAATCTCCAGATCTTAACCCCATAGAAAACCTTTGGAGGTCACTGCTCTAGAGAAGATCTACATGGAGGAATGGGCCAACATACCATCAACAGTGTGTACCAACCTTGTGAAGACTTACAGAAAACGTTTGACCTCTGTCATTGCCAACAAAGGATATATAACAAAGTATTGAGATGAACATTTGTTATTGACCAAATACTTATTTTTCCACCATGATTTGCAAATAAATTCTTTAAAAATCAGACAATATGATTTTCTGGATTTGTTTTCTCTATTGTCTCTCATAGTTGAGGTCTACCTATGATGTCAATTACAGGCCTCTCTCATCTTTTTAAGTGGGATAACTTGCACAATTGGTGGCTGACTAAATACTTTTCCCCACTGTGTGTATGTATAGATATATATAGATATATATAGATATATATATATATATATATATACAGTACAGACCAAAAGTTTGGACACACCTCATTCAAAGAGTTTTCTGTATTTTCATGACTATGAAAATTGTAGATTCACACTGAAGGCATCAAAACTATAAATTAACACGTGGAATTATATACTTAACAAAAAAGTGTGAAACAACTGAAAATATGTCTTATATTCTAGGTTCTTCAAAGTAGCCACCTTTTGCTTTGATTACTGCTTTGCACACTCTTGGCATTCTCTTGATGAGCTTCAAGAGGTAGTCACCTGAAATGGTTTTCACTACACAGGTGTGCCCTGTCAAGTTTAATAAGTGGGATTTCTTGCCTTATAAATGGGGTTGGGACCATGAGTTGTGTTGGGCAGAAGTCAGGTGGTTACACAGCTGATAGTTCTACTGAATAGACTGTTAGAATTTGTATTATGGCAAGAAAAAAGCACCTAAGTAAAGAAAAACGAGTGGCCATCATTACTTTAAGAAATGAAGGTCAGTCAGTCCGAAAAATTGGGAAAACTTTGAAAGTGTCCCCAAGTGCAGTCGCAAAAACCATCAAGTGCTACAAAGAAACTGGCTCACATGAGGACCGCCCCAGGAAAGGAAGACCAAGAGTCACCTGTGCTGCGGAGGATAAGTTCATCCGAGTCACCAGCTTCAGAAATCGCAGGTTAACAGCAGCTCAGATTAGAGACCAGGTCAATGCCACACAGAGTTCTAGCAGCAGACACATCTCTACAACAACTGTTAAGAGGAGTCTGTGTGCAGCAGGCCTTCATGGTAAAATAGCTGCTAGGAAACCACTGCTAAGGACAGGCAAAAAGCAGAAGAGACTTGTTTGGGCTAAAGAACACAAGGAATGGACATTAGACCAGTGGAAATCTGTGCTTTGGTCTGATGAGTCCAAATTTGAGATCTTTGGTTCCAACCACCGTGTCTTTGTGTGACGCAGAAAAGGTGAACGGGTGGACTCTACATGCCTGGTTCCGACCGTGAAGCATGGAGGAAGAGGTGTGATAGTGTGGGGGTGCTTTGCTGGTGACACTGTTGGGTATTTAGTCAAAATTGAAGGCATACTGAACCAGCATGGCTACCACAGCATCTTGCAGCGGCATGCTATTCCATCCGGTTTGCGTTTAGTTGGACCATCATTTATTTATCAACAGAACAATGACCCCAAACACACCTCCAGGCTGTGTAAGGGCTATTTGACCAAGAAGGAGAGTGATGGGGTGCTACGCCAGATGACCTGGCCTCCACAGTCACCAGACCTGAACCCAATCGAGATGGTTTGGGGTGAGCTGGAACGCAGAGTGAAGGCAAAAGGGCCAACAAGTGCTAAGCATCTCTGGGAACTCCTTCAAGACTGTTGGAATACCATTTCAGGTGACTACCTCTTGAAGCTCATCAAGAGAATGCCAAGAGTGTGCAAAGCAGTAATCAAAGCAAAAGGTGGCTACTTTGAAGAACCTAGAATATAAAACATATTTTCAGTTGTTTCACACCTTTTTGTTAAGTATATAATTCCACATGTGTTAATTCATAGTTTTGATGCCTTTAGTGTGAATCTACAATTTTCATAGTCATGAAAATACAGAAAACTCTTTGAATGAGAAGGAGTGTCCAAACCTTTGGTCTGTACTGATAGATATATATATATATATATATATATATATATATATATATATATATATATATATATATATGTTATATATGTTATATAAAGTAAAAAATCGGGATCACTCCAAAATATTGAAGTATATATAATCCAAAAAGGCCGCTGACATGTCCATTGTTGGTATGCTCACTGACCATGGCGTCTCATAGGAAGCACTCTCAGAAGCTTCACATAGAGATACACAGAACACCACATAATGCTTCAATATTCTTCTTTATCTTAAGGTACTTACAGTCTATAAACATGAATAAATGTTAGTGATAGCAATTCCATGAATGGACAAAGATCATGGAGACAGAATAGAGCACAGGACGCGCTACTACAAGAGTTTCGGGGGTGTTCCCCTTCATCAGGCATGCACAATGCGTCTCCAAGTGTGAACTTATACCAACAACTTATTACATATTAAAAACAATGACAAACATATGTGTCAGAATATCAAAGAATAAAAATATATACAAATATACAAACAAAAGCATATGGTGCATGTTAAGATGGACATATTACAATGCATATACATAACACACCATAAATATCAAAATTGCACAAATAGGTTCACAACTTAAATCACAGGAATACATTAAAGCTACAATTCTCATTAAGGCCATTGGGATTAATCGTTTCAAGGGTAAAAATCCAATATACTTCCCTTTGAAGCAGTCTTTTATCTAATTAGTCTCTATTCACACCACTGATTTCCTCCAACTCTAACCATTTGAGATCAAAAACCTTATGACCTGCTTCTACAAAGTGTTTGGCAATACTTTTTTCGTAAATAGATTTTTTGCCAGCTTTTTGCCATTACTTTGTGTTACCACTTCTCAATCACTTTGTGAAATCTTCCTAATTGAAGACCAATGTTCATTGAAGGGGTTGTCCCACAAAAATATTGTACAGTTTTCAACCCAAACTTGGATCTGAATACTTTTGTAATTGCATGTAATTAAAAATTTTGTATAGCCACTGAGTTATACAATAAAATGTATCTGTATAGCACCACCTGCTCTTTGTTCTCTGTATTATTTCTGTGTTATGCTCACTGTCTCCTGAGCTGTGAAAGGGAGAGCTGAGACACGCCCCTTACCTATGATAGGGAGAGAACAGACACACCCCTTAGCTGCAGCAGAAAAGACACTCTCCTTGAGCCGCCAGCTTGATATAAATGTAGTAGAGCAATGTATGGGGAGATCTCTGGATCCATGTGAGGTACAGGGCTGGTTCTAGCTTTGTTATAAAGAGATTGTCATGTACTATATACCCCTTAAATTCTTACTTTAACTGAAGAAGATGTTTTCCAAACATACGCCTTACCGCACCTTTTATGGACTGTAGGTTTTGTACCATTAGTATGCCTTAAGATAAAGTAGAAAATTGAAGCATTATGTGGCGTACCGTGTATTTTTACTATTGGAAAGACACACCTCTGTCTATACAGCTGACAATGCACATTGGAGCAAAAACCCAGTCCTAAGGAGGAAAGAACTGCCTGTAGAGATCAGAGACAGGATTGTGTGGAGGCACAGATCTGGAGAAGGGTACAAAAAATTCTGCTGTGTTCCCAAGAGCGAAGTGGCCTCCATAATTCTTAAACTGAAGAAGTTTGGAGCACCTAGTTTAGATTCTTTCTAGAGCTGATCGCCCCACCAAACCAAATAATTGGGGAGGAGGGCCTTGCTAAGAGACATGACTCTGACTGAGCTCCAAAATATATACAGTGGAGGAAATAAGTATTTGATCCCCCACTGACTTTTAAAATTTTAATACTAAAAAATAAATGAAACGTCTCATAATTTTATGCCAGCTTTATTTTAACAGTGCCACATAGAATATCAAAAGAAAAACGGAGAAAATTACATGAAATGAGAAATAAAAAAATAATTTTCATTTCTTTGAGGGAAATAAGTATTTGATCCCCTAGGAAAACATCATTTAATACTTGGTGGCAAAACCCTTGTTGGCAAGCACAGCAGTCAGACATTTCTTATAGTTTTTTATAAGGTTTGCACACACTTCAGGAGTAATTTTGGCCCACTCCTCTCTGCAAATCATCTCCATATCCTTAAGGTTTTTAGGCATGCATTTGGAAACGCGAAGCTTCAGCTCTCTCCATAGATTTTCGATGGGATTGAGGTCAGGAGACTGGTTAGGCCATTCCATGACCTTGATATGCTTCTTATGGAGCCACTCCTTTGTTTCCTTGGCTGTATGTTTTGGGTCGTTGTCGTGCTGAAAGACCCATCCACAACCTGTTTTCAGTGCCCTGGCGGAGGCAAGGAGGTTGTCACCCAGGATTTTGCGATACATGGCCCCGTTCATCTTCCCGTCAATGCGGTGAAGTTGGCCTGTGCCCTTAGAAGAAAAACACCCCCAAAACATAATACTTCCACCACCATGCTTGATGGTGGGGATGGTATTCCTAGGGTCATATTCTGTATTTTTCTTCCTCCAAACACGTCGAGTTGAGGCCAAAGAGCTCAATTTTGGTCTCATCTGACCACAGCACCTTCTCCCAGTCTCTCTCGGAGTCATTAATATGCTGTGCTGTCAGCATTTTAGCATGGTCAGAACTGCTGACAGACTCCCTTTAAGGGCTGTTTCACACTGGCGGCAGGCCTGATCCGGCAGGTGAAGGGTGCTGCCGGATCAGGCCTGCCGCAGTGACATGTGTGGAGCCGGAACCGCGCTCCGGCCCCACACATGTCACACAGTACATACATACACATAAACATACACACACATATAGACATACAAACACACATACATACTTACATGCTCCCCGGCAGGTCTTCGGAGCGTCAGGGACAGGACGGCTCACACAGGTCACGATTCCGCACAGCGCCCTCTGCTGGGCGCCTGGTGGAATCATGACGATTCCACCAGGCGCCCAGCAGAGGGCGCTGTGGGGAATCGTGACCTGTGTGAGCCCTCCTGTCCCTGACGCTCCGAAGACCTGCCGGGGAGCATGTAAGTATGTATGTGTGTTTGTATGTCTATATGTGTGTGTATGTTTATGTTTGTGTCTGTATGTGTCTATGTGTAGCCGGATCCGTAATGGACTCCATTGAAAGTCAATGGAGGGCGGATCCGGTTACCATTATGGTCACACCAGACGGATCCACCCCCATTGACTTGCATTGGGGGTCATTCCGGATCCGTCTTGGTGCGGATGCCTGGACCGGAGAGCAAACCGCAGCATGCTGCGGTTTGTTCTCCGGTCTGAAGACGGAACGGAATGCTTTCAGGAGCATTCCGTTGTCTTCAGTTCAGTTTTGTCCCCATTGACAATGAATGGGGACAAAACTGAAGCGTTTTATTCCGGTATTGAGCCCCTATGACGGAACTCAATACCGGAATTTTAAAACGCTAGTGTGAAAGTAGCCTAACCAAAAAGATGCAAATAACTATAGCTCTTTTGGAGGAGTTTCTGGTTTGGCTGGAGTGAGGTATTTTCTTCTTTTTGGAGGACAGTTAATTTACATACTCTTTTTTTTTTTTTTCTTTTTTCCCTTGCATGGACCATGGACGGCTTCAGTGACAACCAGCTCCCCCCAACTATTCGAAAGTGGAGTTAACAGGTTTATCCAAGATTTTTATAAATTTTGCAAACAGCAGGAAACTATTAAATAACAAGAATATTATTCGCCCTTTAAATTTCCTGCTATTCTGATCCAGCATGAACGGCACATGACCTCTTAGGCCATTGATTGGCTACAGCAGTCATATGAATGACAAATGTGCCATCACCGCTGAAGGACTGGTATTTTATAGTCTCCTGCTGTTTGTCAGATTTTTTTTTTTTTTTTTTTTGAAATCTCAGACAACCCCTTTAAACGTATGGCAAAGTGTAGTGAAAAGACTGTAAAAACAAAAACCAAAAAAAGGGGCTCATGCACATGGCCGTTGGTCTGCCGTTCCGTGCATTGGGGACCTCAATTTGTGGTCCCTAAAGCAGGGCAACATCTGTGTGGATTCCGCAGACGGATCCAGACTCATTTAACTTGAATGGGTCCGTGATTTGTCTGCACCGCAAAAAAATAGAACAAGTTCTATTTTTGGCGGTGCGGAGGCACGGAGAGAAACCCCATGGAAGCACTCTGTGGTGCTTCCGTGAGGTTCCGCGCCTCTGTTCCTCACTGACCTTCCGGATTGTGGACACATTTAAGTGAATGGATCCGTGATGCGGGGTGCACACATCCAGTGCCCTCATATTGCAAACCCCTGTTTGTGGACTGCAATACGAGCACAGCCGGGAAATGGCCGTGTGCATGAACCCTAGGGGTCGTATGTATTTTGCAGTCTGCAAAACACGAAATCGCATAAAAATACGGAGGACGTCCATGTGCGGAACGGAACATCTGACCATTGTTCTATCTCTCTACAGAACAGACATACGGAAACGGAATGCACATGGAGTAACTTCCATTTTTTTTCTTTTTTGCGGACCCATTGAAATGAATGGTTCCACATACGGTCCCCCCCAAAAAAACGGAACGGACACGGAAAAAAAAAATATGTTTGTGTGCATGAGCCCTAAAGCAAACATTGTTACCTATTAACAGCTGTTACTTTTCAGCAGTCTTATATATTTGTATATTTTTAATATATTTGGCCAAATGAAACATTACATTTTTATTTTTTTAAAGACTATATAAACATTCCCTCTAAGTGTGCCACATTGTACAGAATCCCATATCTCTATTATCCCTGCCCACTCCTATTATTATTATTATTATTATTATTATTATTATTATTTCTGTTTATCCACAGTGAGCTGTAAAGCATCATATTTTCACCAGGCTGGCTGTCTGCCCTGGATGAATAATCGTCATGGCATCCTGTGCATTCAAGCAGGCCTGTGCACTGGAATAGTCATACCTAGTTATGTCAGCACACCTGATGTTTTATTAACAACTATTGATTTTCTTACCCCGGGGACTTTCCTTTTTTCTTCCTGAGTAAAAAAGGACAACCTTGCAGGAGAGAGAGGCAGTGTTAGGTATGAATTGGTAATGAACTTCTTTCTCATATCTTTTTTTTTATTATTGCTGTTATTATCATCATTATCATCATTATTTATGTCTCATTAAACAAAAATTAGTTGAATGAATACCATATATACCTTTATACCTATCCACTTTGTATTGCAGTTTTTGTTTAAATGTTTTGTATTGTTATATAATTGCTTTAATATATACAAATGCTTTAATTACACAATATTGTTCTGAATGTACAGTATTGTGTGTATATATATATATATATATATATATATATATATATATATCTACATATACATACACACCTACTACCTGTGTGTGTGTGAATATATAGGTAATATATATAGGTAATTAGGAGAATTTGCAACAGGCCATGTCCTGAGCCTCTCTTTTTAGTTTTTTAGCCACATCCAGGACAGCTCTCTACTCTGGAGTACCATTGTTTTTTTCTAATGTAAGACCGTTTTAAATGGCCATGTGTAGTCAGGGAAAAATGGTCTGTATGATATCTGCATTTTCCAGACTGACCATGGCTTGACTGACCTGCATTATAGTGATCTATGTTACAGTTCCAGTGTAATAGTAGGTCTACTGTTCGGTACTCACAGCATCATTGGAGTACAGGACAGTAGATCCACTTGTGCTCTCAACATCATTGATCTCTTTATTGCAGTTGAGTTTTTGTCAGTCCTGGAAATGTGGATATCACATGGACCATTTTCCGCAGACGCACATGACTGTTTGAAACCGGCCTAAATAATGGATGACATGGTCCACCTACTGTAAGTAATTGTAGTTAGTGTCTTATAATTTAAAGGTCAGTAAAGGTATACGTAAACCAACTACATTGCATCTGAGAGTGGAGCCGCTGGGGCTGTTGAAACTTGACAACCTCTTTAAATTGTTTTTTTTTTTTACATTTTCTTCTCTCCTCCAAAAGGAAGAAAACTATCTCTTTAGTGCCAACTTTAGGTAGCTACATAAAAAAAAGCCTTGAAACCAGACTATGGATATTAACCATATCAGACACCTATGTGTAGACAGTTCTTGCCCTAGGTCGGTAGAGAGTAATGTACTAGTTGGCTGGATGAATCTTTGATGCATCTCTGAGGGAAGAGGGGTACTGATTGTCACTGAGGAGAAGAGGAGAAAGAAGAAAACTGTCTGTAAAGTACCTCCTGTAGATAGCTACCCTGTGCTAGAGAGCTAACTTGCACACCTTTTCCCATGGAGCATTGCCTGTAGGTACAGTAATTCATACAGCAGCTGGATCTCCTCAATGAGAACCAATAGCCTCCCCCACCCCAAATTTCTACAGTACACAGCTGCAGATCATATTCTTGCTGTTTTTTACTTTTAGCTTTAACATGTAAAACTGTATCTGTCCAGACATTCAGAAAGACTTTTTTACTGTGAGGACGTTGTTCATGTGTATTGATACCTAATAAATAAAGGCTTCCTCCCCTATATGTATTCTTTGCCATTACATTTCTCTTCTTTATCTCCTAAATAATGTAGATTCTATACGAACTGATAAATTGATTTTTAAAGATGTGTCCTGAGATGTGTTTAATGAAATGACAAACTTAAAAAAAAAACACATGATTTTGTGATATTCTGTCACAAGATGTCTATCCTTTACGTTTCTTTATGTCTCCATCCAGTGGTTATAATGTGTATTGCAACTGTTTAAAGTTTTACTAGCTTGTTGGTGTACTGTATTAAATTAGTTTTATTGGAAATTGGAGTCTTTCAATTCAAGAAAAGGAAAGGATGGACACATCTGTATGACTATGCTGGAAATATTTTTGTCATCAGGTTTATGTAAATATACTCACTTGATGATGTTATCAGAACTGAACCAATCTACATTTCTGAGAGCCAGTGCTCTCCATCCTTGGGGTCCAGTATTGATCACATCAAGTCATCTTTGACTCATTAAGTGATGGTCCTACTTGTATTGCAGTTGTTACCGATTGCCACCCTACAAACGTATGCTCCTTTGCCAGGCAACCACGACATAAACATGTTGGCTTCTGAATACATTATTGCCATCTGTCCATCTATATGAAACATCCTAATTCTGATTTGTTTCCACTGCTTTCACGCTGCATTTTTAATGAGTTGCCAGAAGGCAGTGCTCAAACAAGTGACATGCCACTATTTGTCAGCTAGGGAAGGGTCTGCTACTATTCTTGTTGTAATGATTTTTGGCTTGTTAATGTTGTTTCTATAACATTATAACATTTGTTCCTCTGCTGTTCTGTCTTGCAGTTCTTGGCCATGGGGACGCACAGTGGGAAGGTCTATTTACTTGACATCTGCGGCAACATGACACAGAAGTTTGATATTGTAAGTGACACAGTATCAGAAATTGCACTAATCAATGCAATGCAGAGCTGTTCTACTGTTATCCTAATCTGCCTCCGACAATTATCATGAAGATTATCCTTCAGATAACGTCTTCTCCTCACAGCAGCATTAAACTGTAGGGGTAGTCCATCACTACCTTTTTTTTTTTTTTTTAATACCACACAGTCTCTGGCAGACCTGTAGACTTACCTGCACTACGCCATTTGATTCTGGTTGCATTCGTCCCTAGCTGTCTTCACTTTGCTTCCATCCCCACCTGAAAACCCAGGATGGGGTCATGTTTGCAGCTACAGCCAATGACTGGCCTCAGCTGTGACATGCCGCTTTCAGTCCAAGTCAGCGCTGATGCCATTCATTGGCTGAGTGGTGCACGTGATCCCTGTCCATTACATGCGGGAACCGAAGCACTGTGCCAGTAGGGGTGCTGGCAAAGCTGGAACGGAGTGGCTCCAAGGAGGTAAGTACAGGTATATGTCCGTTCACTGATCCAGTAGGGAACGGGTGGTATTTGAAAAAAAAAAAAAAAAAGACGATACTGGACAACCTCTTTCAGGCTTTTCCTTTTTTTTTGTACTGGTTTAGGTTAGTATGTAAAGCATTTATCATATTGCCATATTCCTTAATATCACAGCTTCCCTAATGTTAGAGTATGGTATGTGTCTGTCTGGTAAGCATTCATTATATGTCTTCAGTTTCCATTAAAAGCCGCTCTTAAGTGTCTGCAAATGCATATGTGAATGGAGAAGACCACTGGGCTCACGATGAAGAAAACTCTATTGCTGTCCCTGACTTTTTTATCGCAGATCATATGGAGTTCAGTACACCATATGTGGTGTAAATGCTGAGGCCTTTCTGCAGCGGAATTGCGTTCAGAAAATCCCAGCATTTATGGTACATACAAGCAAAGTGGATGAGAGTTTGAGAAATCTCATCCACACGTTGCCGAGAACACCCGCATTGTAAACCGGCCTGCGCTGTGGGTTTTCAATTCACAGCATGTCAGTGTCTGCTGTGGGTTCTGCTTGCGGATTTCAACCTTTGCAGTGAGGTTAAACATAAGCATGCCAGGGGTTAAAATGGATATAAATCTATAGTGTGCACAATTCCACAATTTTCAAGCCATTTTTTTTTTTTTTTTAACAACTGAACATTTGCTGCTTTCTTGCAGTTTTTAAAATGTCATGTGTCCTAACTAGAGATGAGCGAACGTGCTCGAAACGAGCACTGTACCGCTCGGCTCCCCTGCGCTCACATGGGCGCAGGCAGCCGCTTCCGTCCTCCTGAGGAGGACGGAAGCGGCTGCCTGCGCCCATGCGAGCGCAGGGGAGCCGAGCGGTACAGTGCTCGTTTCGAGCACGTTCGCTCATCTCTAGTCCTAACCAATCTATCCTTAAAATATCAAAAATTCCAATGTTTCCCAAAAACTACTGGAAACATTTAGTATTGACTAAGCATCTTATTATTATTTTAGCTATATCACTTATTACTGCTTATTTTATACTGGGCTTTGCCTTTCAGTGGTTAAACTCATCTTTGCCTTTTTCTGCTACTATATTTGATGCATTTCCATAATACTTATTGCCTTTTTTGTTATACGGTGGGCATTCTGGGATTCAAACACCCACTGATCAGATTTTGATGGACTATCCTAGACACCACCATTTTACGGGTTTTGTCTCTACGGTGTTCCCTTTGCGGCAGTATTGACCCCATGCCCTTCATTCTCTGCATCAGTACTATTACAACGATACCACATATGTATAGGCTTTTTAATTCTAAATAGTGCAAAAATAAATCTAAAACTTTGAGAATTTTTTTTTTTTTTTACATTGCCATATTCTGACCTCCATAACTTTTTTTATAGTTATATCTACTGATCTGTATGGGGACTCAATTTTTGATGGACGATCTGTAGTTTTTATTGATTCCATTTTGGAATGTGTGACTTTTTAATCATACTATATTACATTTTTTTGGGTAAGAGAAGCGATGAAAAAAATGACAAATTGGCCATTTTGACCCTTTTTTCCATTTGCTGTAAAATATTTTTGTATTTGACTAGTACAGATGTTTTCAGTGCGGTGATGAACATGATTTTTGTATTTTTTGTTATTTATGTATTTATTTTTTATTCTATGAAAGGGGGGTGATTTAAATTCTTAGATTTTTTTTCATTTTTTATTTATTTTTCTAAATTTTTTTGTAGCTCATGTTTGAGGCAATGAGACCATTTTTTTTTTTAAATTCTGTATCCTTATGTTTCATATAGATCCATAATGCTACTAGAATTTCTCATTTCTTATGTTGGCCTGCTGGCCAAAATAAAAATTGCAGCTCCAATACCCTGGGTCTCTTTAGAGAGACCGGCAAATACCGCATCCTCATTGGCCACAGAGCGTTTTTTTTAACTTTTAGATGACTTGATCATATTTGATCACGGCATCTAAAGGCTCAAATGACTGCGCTCGACATTATTGCCGGTCGCGGTCATTAGCCACGATTCTCCTGTTTTAAACAGTGAAGACCCGCCCACCACTGCCTTCTCTGCACTTGCAAGCAGGCACCATGTTTATCCATCGCTCCAGCGACATACATATACACAGCTGGTAGCGAAAGGGTTAAACTGTCACCAGCAGTCTTTCGTATCTGCTGAAAAACTCACCTGTTTCTGGCTGCTCTCTTCCAGCTCCCTAGTTCTCTTAGTGGTTTTCTGGTTCCTTTTCTGATCCTGATGGTCAGAGTCATGTGTTTGGTTGCAGCCAATTATTGGAGTGGGATGTGTCCCCAAGCAGCATGTGACCCAGTCATTGGCTATAACAGCACACGTGGCCTTGTCTGTCAGAAATTTTACGGGACAAGGGCCAGAAGAGCACTGAAGTTAGCCAGGGAGCTGCAAGGAGCAGGTGGGTATTAGTTTTGTTTTTTTTAGCAGATGCAACAGGCGGCTAGTAATGGTTAAAAAGTCCAAAAAGCTGGATAACTCCTCGAAAGAAATTTTACTTTGCTAAAATTTTAATATAAGATTGAACATTTCTTAATAAATAGACCATGTGAAGAATTTATAAAGTATGTAACATACCTTTATATCAGATGTTTATGTATGTAACAAATGGTCACACATGAATAGATGCATTTTTGGCAAAAGCCTCTCCTAATCTCCACTGAGATTTTACTGCTGGGTAATCACATAAAAGGACGGCATGCATGGCAGGGTCTAGACAGCCTTAACACATAGTAAGTGCCATTATGATGTTTTCTTTCTGTTTAGCTTGAATTGGAAAGCTGTGTAACAAAGAATCTACTACTTGATACAGTCAGACCTGAACTTCTAGGATTCATTCAACCATATCCTGATTTTTCCCCTAAGTTTGGTACTAAAGACAGAATATTGTTATTGCCACAGTAAAGATTTTCCAAATATTTAATCTAGAAGATTTTGATGTTTGCCTGATTATGTGGAACATAGGTTATATGTTATTATGTCCTGTCATTAGCGTATATATCTGGTTTAGATAAACTAAAGTTTTGACCTATAAATGAATGCTGTACAGTATAAAATTTATCAAATAAGTCTAAAAAAAAAAATACTCCATGGACAGTAAAGGTGAAAAGGTTTAAACGCTCACTATCTTTTCAAATAACTTTTGATATCTCATAAAGACATGTGAAAACTTTAAGCGCTGAAACCCTCACTGATCCTTAGTACAAGGGGAGAGAGTGCCGTAAATTGAGGATGCTCGTTGATGAGGACGAAATTGGGATGGGCCCATAGACTTCTATGGAGCCCATCTCATACAGCAAGGAGAGAGAGAGCGTGCTATGTGCGTGCTTCTCTTCCCTCAGTCTAGTGATCTGTGGGGATCTCTGCTCTCTAAACTTTTGATGTGTCTGCAGGACATATCAAAACGTTTTTGAAAAATTTATTGACCATTAAAACACATACATACCATTATGGAAAAAGGTCTATTTGTTATCACAGCCTCTTCAATATATGTAAAGTCATTTGGTCGTGACTAGAGATGAGCGAACGTGCTCGTAACGAGCACTGTAGCGCTCGGCTCCCCTGCGCTCACATGGGCGCAGGCATCCGGATCCGTCCTCCTCACCCGACAGATCCGGATGCCTGCGCCCATGCGAGCGCAGGGGAGCCGAGCGCTACAGTGCTCATTACGAGCACGTTCGCTCATCTCTAATCGTGACACCTCGAAGCTGTTAGCTAAGGTCAGAATCAATTTTTATAATTGTTCCTACTTTTTATTGTTTTTACTAGGGGTAAGTATTAAAATTGCATATTTAAGATATTATGAAAAATGTTTAGTGTTTGTAGATTGAAAAATAAAAAAGGTTACAGTGGTGAAAATGAAATGGTTTTGTCTAAATGGCTAAAATTAGCTCAGATGTATTCCAGTTTTGCAGTTTTCAGCATCAATTGACCGGAAACAACACATACTATTGCCTACAAAAAGTGATTATTTATCTGTAATGCCCTGTTTTCCTGAACTCCATTGTGGTCCCATGACACTGTTGGTTCGTTGTGATGACATCATATCTACACCTGAGGCGTGGCAAGGCTTCTAAGGCTCTGCCCTGTAGACACAACATCATCATCTCTAAGGGTAGTGTTCCGCTGGACCATTCCTTGTAGAGTTGATGTCAGCAATGATGCTATGTGTAAGGCTACTTTCACACTAGCGTTTTTGCTGGATGTGGCAGGGTTCAGCAAAAATGCTTTAGTTACTGATAATACAACCATCTGCATCCATTATGAACAGATCCGGTTGTATTATCTTTAACATTGCCAAGATGGATCCGTCATTAACTCCATTGAAAGTCAATGGGAGACAGATCCTTTTTTTATTGTGTCAGAGAAAACAAATCTGTCCCCATTGTCTTGCTTTGGGGGTCATGATCTTGCTCCGCATCCCAGAAAGGAAAGCAAACTACAACATGTTGCGGTTTGCTCTCATGTCTGGGAACGCATCTAAATGGAACAGAATGCATTTTGAAGCATTCCGTTCTGTTTAGTTCAGTTTTGTCCCAATTGACAATGAATGGGGACAAAACTGAATAGTTCTTTTTTCCGGTATTGAGCCCCTATGACAGAACTCATTATCGGAAAACTTAAACGCTAGTGTGAAAGTAGCCTAAGGGTGGGGTTTTTCAAGCAGGCTCCAGCGCTGCTATGAGAAATTTCAGGGCTCCATACAGGCAAACCATGCCCCCTCCCCCCAATGTTTTGTGATATTTACTTATTTAAAAAAAACAAAAAAGGTGGGGAGGGGGAATATAGAGTATAAAAAATGCCATCTTCGCAGCAAAGCTTTTCTATAGAGGAGGGGGTAAGGCAGCTGTACAGACAGTCTGGGGTTCAAAACTCACTGAAACCTGTAAAATAATCTTTACAGTAAAAGTTATGAAAGAAAAATAGAAATTTTACTTTCCAGCTTTTTTTCTTTTATGTTAAAAGTTACAATTTTCTGCAAAGCTGTTGTTACTAAAAAAAAAAGCAAAAAACATTCATGCTTTTGTAACATCCTTGGTATGAAATATCACAAAACAGTATTTAATATCCCTGTAATCATAATAAGTGGTACAATATATGGAACTATTTATTTAGTGCTATGCCAGTGAAGAAATTATCTTTTTAAGCACAGCAAATGTATCCCTTCAAACAGAGCAGGTCTGTAGTGTAATGGTAACTCTTCTGCCTGACACATAGAATGTCTGGCATTTAAATCCTGATAAAGACCTGTTAAATAATTTCTTTAGTTTCTTTAGTGCCTCATTAGTACTCAGTGAATTAAAATAAGCGCTAATGAGGCTGCCAACCCTGCTTGCATTTGTGATGTTCCAGGTGGGAGGGGAAGGAGAGGAAGAGACCTGATGCAACAGACACTCCTTGAGTTTTGCGTTGCGATGTAAACATGGTACAGGTCACAAATTGCAATTATTCTGTAGGAGTCAAAATGCACCCAGAATATCATCACCTGACTTATATGTTGCAGTACGGTTAACTGCTGTTTTTTTTTTTTGTCTGTAACTAGAAAACCTATTTAAGGTACAAAGTTGTGGTTAACATGCAGTGGTAGAGAAAGTGAATTAGAATTCTCTATGTCTGGGAGTTATATAAGTAAGAGCACTGCCCCACAGAAGATTGCAGACACATCCCAGACATACCTGTGTGCACTTTGTGTCTTTATTCCATGTCCAGAAAAAGCACTTTTATTCTGCTGAAAAACAGCTCCCAAGTGCCCAGCTGAAAGTGAAAGTAAAAACAGCTTTCACTACTGACTCGATTTCTAACAGCTTTATCTTCTGATATAGTGGATATTAGGCTGTGGTATTTTGGTATCATTTGAAAGCTTGGAATGCCAGCTTTCAAACATGGTTAAGGTCATATTTCTAGCTGGTACCAATCCTAAGATAAGAGCAGCTAAAGCAGCCCTCCCCTCTTCAGTCTTGTTTGCTTTGGGCACTTGCAGCAGCAGAGCTGGGCACTTATGAGATGTTTTCCTGCAGAATAAAAGTGCTTTTCCTGGATATGGAATAAAGGCACAAAGTGCACACGGATATGTCTGGGATTTGTTTGCAATCTTCTATGGGGCAGTGCTCTTAGTTATATTAGTGAAAAACAGGTGACAGACTCCCTTTAAAGGGGTTCCCCAGGCTTTTAATATTGATGACCTATTAGCTGTTTGAAGGGAAGGCATGCGTGTGCCATCTCCCGCCTCTCTCCCTGCTCATTGGTACTATGTCTATGGCAAGTAGGAAGGGAGATGGCATGTGCACACAGCACGCGCCTTCCCTTCATACAACTGATCGGCGGGGGTGCTGGGTGTCATCAATATTAAAAGCCCGGAAAACCCCTTTAAAGAGGCTCTGTCACTACCTCCTAACCTATGTATTAAAATACATAGGTGGGTAGTGGCCTCACAATAAATTCAAATCATACCTGTAATTCCCTTGTGGATGCAGCGGTTGATGTGTAATTTGAAGTTTGAAAAGTATGCAAATGAGCCTTCGGAGCACCGGAGGGCGGGCTTTTCCCTTCTGAGCACCGTATCTTCACCGCCCTCCCGGGTCCTAGGCACGCCCTCCAGTGTTTAGAAACTCCCCTATCCTTTATGATTGACAGCACTAGACCGTTCAGCGCATCTGAACGATGTCCCAGGCATGTGCACGCGCCGTCACTTCGCCGAGCTCGCTCCTGGCTCCTCTCAGCTGATAAGAAGCGCGCTCCGTCACTTCCGGGTTCGCTACTGCGCATGCCTGGGACATCGTTCAGATGCGCCGAACGGTCTAGCGCTGTCAATCATAAAGGATAGGGGAGTTTCTAAACACTGGAGGGCGTGCCTAGGACCCGGGAGGGCGGTGAAGATACTGTGCTCAGAAGGGAAAAGCCCGCCCTCCGGTGCTCCGAAGGCTCATTTGCATACTTTTTAAACTTCAAATTACACATCAACCACTGCATCTACAAGGGAATTACAGGTATGATTTGAATTCATTGTGAGGCTACTACCCACCTATGTATTTTAATACATAGGTTAGGCGGTAGTGACAGAGCCTCTTTAAGTACGTAGCATACTGTAAATGTACTACAGTATGTATTTTAGACATTTTTTGTGCCTACTTGACAGTTTTATCTAGAAAAACAGGCACAACTAGTAAGAATTGTAAAATGCACCAAATTTATTAATGATGTCTACCAATGTTTGGAGTAAAATATTGGTGTCTACCGGTATGTCTCAAGAAGAATGTGTCATGTGTACGTGGGCTGTACCAGTTTTATCATGCTGTGTGCACCATGTTGATAAATTTGCTAGTTTTGTACCATTATCCTCTGACACTTCTGTTAAATTCCTCCCTATGTAACTATCTAACTAGTGTTCGCTTTATAAGATGCACTGCATCTTATAAAACGAAAAATAGGCAATTAGCAGAGCACTTCTGGCAAGGCGGGCCCTGTGGGCCCCCCTGGCTTAGGGTCCCGGTCGCAACTGCGACCTCTGCGACCCCTATAGCTACGCCAGTGCCTCTTTTGATGCAACCTATTATCTTATTGGCCTTGGCAGCAGCTGTCTGACACTGGTTTCTACAGCTTAGTTTGCTGTTCACTAAAATTCCTAGGTCCTTTTCCATGTCAGAGTTACCCAATATTTTACCATTTAGTATGTACTGGTGACTTGTATTATTCCTTCCTATGTGCATAACCTTACATTTGTCAGTGTTAAACCTCAGTAGAAATTCGCTTTCACCTAGTGTTATGCATAGCTTTGCACCACATGCATGAGTAAGGTACCTCCTGCAGTGGCCTCATCCCCATACCTTTGAGGTTACAGGGAGCACCCCATCTCTTTTTTATATATTGATAGAACATTCCTAATTCTATCGTGTGAATGATTCTGAAAGTGCTTTATGGGTAAGATCCTCTCTTATCCACAATAGTGACAGCTGCCCTGTCTTTGTCAGCATATACTGATCCATTTATTATTGGGTATCTGCTAATCTTTAAAATAGGACACACATTAGTACGCTGACACAGCTGGCCTGGTTTGTTGAAGGTCAAAGGTTTTTGACTTGTTAAGTCTGGTAAATCTAATTAAGGACCTTGTTTCAAAGACTCCCAGGAAAAGCCTCTGAAGACATTTTTACAATGCTCTTTGGTCAGTGATGACCTTCTCTTGTGAGCTTCCGTCAAGTTACATTAGCTTGCTTCATTTGTTTGCATCTCTGAATTGAGTAATCAGGTCTAAGCAAGCACAGGCATCACTAGTTAATGCGTGATACATATTAGATACAGATGAATATTGCATTGACTAGGTGTCAACATTGCCGGACATTAAAGGGGAAATCAGTAGGTTGTACCTTTTCTGTAACAAAGATTCATTTTTTATTCGGCTTTCTTTACATCATTATGGGGTCCGACATCTTGTTTGAGCTGTAAGCAGCAGTCCCAGAAGTTTGCTTTGCATAAGGAGCCTGGACGAAAGAAAATTCTAATTAAAAAAAAAAAATCTTTAGACTATTATAGCACTTTTGTGGGAATGTTCTGTGATTTTATTGTGTAGGGAAGAGAAGGGGCAGCTGAGCTTTCTCCATCACTTATTGCCAGTAGTAAAATTCTGTGTTATCTGCCTTCAGCTTTATAATATACGTGTTACATTTCAGTGTAATCCTATTCTCTGATGATTGTAAGATGGCTGCTGACCTGCTCTGAGTAGACACAGCACAAGTTCAAAAATGTCACAATTTTGAAGAAGCTGTGAATGCTTCGAGTCGTTGATTGAATAAACTTTAACCTCTTCTTCAAAACATTTCTATAGTTGGGATAATTTCTAATTCCTTCTACAGTGTTTTCCAGTTGTGCTGTTTGCCTGCTTGACATGTCCCTATAAAATGTATCTGTCCAGTGGCCAGTATGCCTCTCAATGGATGGGATTGCTCTGCTCTGCTGTGAGGGTAGCCTGGTGCTGCCTTCCCCACTCCCAAAAAATGGGCTTCATTATGAGCATGTACAGTTCAACCACATTCAACAGTTTTGACCAGATTGAACTGTTGACAGCACTTGCAAGGAGTTGGAGAGAACAGTTCAAACATACTTTCAGTTGAGCTTTTATCATCAGGGGTAGAAGGGCCGTCACCACATCAAAACATCCAGAGCCTAAGCCCCTAATGTTTTGTCCTGGGCCCCAAATGTTGTCACCACAGACTATACAGCTGTATTGCTATCTTCATTTCAAATACTACGGCAGGATAGGGGAAGCAGTGGCTTCATTCCCCGCCGCTCATTTTTGTAGGCCACAGACCTATGAGAGTGTAGAATGGAGAAGGAGGTGCGCTGACATCATTGCACATTGCTGAGCCAGGACCCAGGTGACACATTGAGTTCAGCATCCAGCAACTCAGGCCGGAAGAGGACTATAGTCTGAAACGCAGACGGCTGTGGGAAGTCAGGTGAGTATTTTTTTGCTAACTAACTTTGGAGGTGAATTCCTGGGAGCACTATGTGGGAGTTTATAAATACATGGGGGCTCTTTTTAAAGGGGGCATTTAACCTACTGAGGGCACCATGTGGAATGACATTCTAATTATAGGGGAACTATACGTACTGGGGGCACTACAGGGGTACTACAGTATATACCGTAGCTTTGAAGTAGATCAGTGCGGAGAGCACTTAACAGTGAAGCTCCAGCTCCAGTGTACTTTCAGGAGCAGAATAAAATTCATATTCTCACTACTGATAATAATACACCACTATTGTAATTTTTATACTGATCCCATAGGCCCTAGCTAGGTGCCACCCACAGTGTACCTGCATACAGTGTCAACCATGGTATGCTTCCCTTAGTGCCAGCAGCAGCCCCACAAGTACAATAAATGCTTGCCCTTCCTATGTCCCCTTGGCTCTTCCATCCTCTTTCATGACATGTGAGCAGCATGTCTGGCCTAATTAGAGTTGAGCAGGGAATTGAACTAATAATCATACTTCTGTAATTGGCACAGTTTCTAGCATTTTTTACTTACATAGTACTGAAAAATTCCATAGGTATATATACACTACTAGGTGAAATATGCTTCTCCCCTAATACGTATTACACTGTGTGGGCTCCTGGAGCATTAGTAATTTGTATGTTTTGCTTCTTTGTCTTGGAATGCACAAAGTAGAAGTGACAATAAATTCCCATTAAATGCTATGGTTCTTTATGTTGTCAGACTGTTTATTAATGTACTGTGGTTTTGCTGTGACAGTTTCATCCTTTTACTTCTAGCAGGTATTTTATTAATAAATATTTTAATACCGTTTTATTGCATGTGAAATTGACTTAAAGGGGTATTCAGGTTATAACAAGTTATCCCCTATCCACATAATAAGGGATAACTGTCAGATCGTGGGAGTCCTACTGCTGGGACCCCCATTGATCGTGATAACAGGGGCCCCGTACCATGTGGAGCCCTCTTGAAATGGACGGAGCGGTTGGTCAGAAAAGCACGCCACTGCTCCATTCATTTCTATGGTAGTGCTGGAGCTCCAATAGAAATGAATGGAGCAACGGAGTGCTTTTGCAAAAAAACGCTCTGTGGCTAGGGGACAATTTGTTATAAATGGAAATACCTCTTTAAGGTATTGTGTTATCTAGTGTTGGCAAACTGAAGAAACAAGGAAAAATTGAAATCCCATGAAGTCCATAAATATTTCACATGCTATCACGTTTGTGTTTCTGTAATGTCTTTGCACACTAACTAAATCTCACATTATATATTTGTATATTAGCCATTAAAAACGTATCCTTCTTTACCATTTCTCTTTGCTTAACACATCCTGAGATGTATTTTACGAGATGACCAGCTCTGGAAAAAAAAAGAAGAAACCTGATATTGTGTTACTCTGTCACAAAAGGTCTATGTTATATATGTCAAAGTGCTGCCATCTATTGGTTGTGATGTGCACTGCAGCCTGTCAGGGGTTTTGCTAGCATATTGTGATATTGTATTGAATTTGTTTAATGAGAAAGTAGAGTTCAAAACCAAATTTAAAGAAGAACTCCCGCAAATTTTTTTATTCTCTGACCTGTTAGAAAGGTGCATGATATAATCTGTAGTGATTGTCATCTTCTTATCAGTGACTGTTTCTGTGAGTAATAACCTCTCTTCTTATTGTAGCTGGGTCATGTGACCAATTCCCTGACCTCCAACTGACCCAGGACAGAAAGCCAGTAACTGCTCTATTCATTCCTATGGGAGCCTCACTTTCAGTCTCATAGGAATACATAGAGAATTAGACTTCCTGTCCACACATAAGTCTATGTGTGAGTTGGTGGGTCTAATTGCTGGTCACATGACACAGATAAGAAACTGCAGGATGATAGAAGTCAGAAATTCAGACACTGGTAAGAAAATGACATTCACTACAGATTATATCATGTACTTTTCTAGCAGGACATGGAATAAAATTTTTGTCGGGAGTCCTTCTTTAAGTAAAAGTAAGGGCGGTATTGTATTGGCTAGGGAAGACATATCCTGGTTGGCCCTGGTGATGGTGTTTTGCTTTCTGCATTTTTAAAGAGGATTTCCCACCAGAGGATATGGGATAAGTATGTTATCGGTGGTGTTTTGATAGCTGGATAGTGGATAAGTTTCTATGTTGGGACAAACCCTTTAATATTCTGCCTCCTATAACTATTGCTATATGACAGCTGACCATAGGCTACTTGTATGTAACTTCCTTCCAGCAGAGTACTCATTGTAGGAATACATAGGTGAGTAAATTGTCAGAGGAGAGAGGGTTGGTGGAGTTCTGGTTGCGTCTACTGAGAGGAAAACATCCTAGGAAATGTACATTCTAGCGCCAGACAGTTAAAGAAGAACTCCCGCAAAAAATTGTATTCCATGTCCTGCTAGAAATGTACATGATGTAATCTGTAGTGAATGTCATTTTCTTAACAATGGCTGTATTTGGGAGTAATATCTCCCTGATGTTTCTCATCTGTGTCATGTGACTAGGAATCTGACCCACCAACTCACACAGAGACTTCCTATGGGAGCCTCACTTTCAGTCTCATAGGAATGAATAGAGAAGTGACTGGCTGTAAAGCTGTAAAGTCATGGCCACTTGGGGTCTCTTACTTTCACCTAATTTGTAGTCCACTGCCTGTTATCAAGCAAGATATGGCCCCAGTAACAGAGACCCAGAAGACAGCTCACAGGAAATGTGGGCGTGTCAGAGCTGGCAGAGATCCTGAACCTGATAAAAGAACTGCTTCTACACTGCTTTTGAAGATAATCAGAGCCTCCTGTTGTCTGTAATTGTGATTTCCCCATCCTTATCTGTTCCGTGAGTTCCAGAGCTCAAAACAAACATAGTGAGAAGTACATTGCTGGCAGATTTCACATAAGGAATAAGCCCCCTGCTTTTAAGTGAAATGCATCTAGCTGTGCAGCTGCAACAGGGAATGATATGACTAAAAGAAACGTTAGTGAAGCCCAAAAAAAAACTGTTTTCCAGACGCCTTCCCAACGGCACTAAGCAGGAGGGAACCCCGCCTCTCAGGGACAGGAAACAACATGGAGAATTTGAATAAAGGGGCCTCCTCCTCTTACCTTCTCCAGTTGTTTCCTGTCCCCTGGGATGCTGGAATGCGGCAGGAGTTTCCTCCTGCTTATGGAAAGAATTTGGCTCGCCCAGTCTAACCTCCTAGGATCCCTGACCTGCTGTTTGCAGAGTTAGGAGGGCTGGTGCAGGACGCCGGGTCGCGGGGCCGCCTCTAGGTCCTTCCGGCGTCTAGGAATAAGTCCTGTCGGCTACAGGCATCCTCCGGGTTTTCTCTTCCCTGACGCCGGGTCGGCGTCAGGCTGTGCTCTGCCGCGCGCGCGTTCCCGGGCCTGGGATCGCGAGACCCAGGTCACGTGAGGTATGACGTCATCACGTCGGGAGCATCGACCCACGTGACCCGGAAGTACGCTTTAAAACGCCGGCAGCACCGCAGGTATGGCGTCCTGCTTTGGATTCCTGCGGTGGATTTCCTCTGTTGGCGCCATGTCTCTCCAGGACAAGCCTGCGGAAAGCACAAAGGCCCCCAGCCCGGTAAGCCTCCTCCTGGAGGGCCCACTTTTATTTTTACTGGCAGTGGTGGTGCTCTGTCTGCTGGGATTAATAGGGATCTTTCATTTGGTCGTAAAGTCTTGTCGGCCGTGGTCCCTCCCTAAGTTTATTTTACTTTGATAAATCCTCCTGCTTAGTGCCGTTGGGAAGGCGTCTGGAAAATATGATAATTACTTACCGGTAATTTGGTTTTCCGTTAGCCTTCACAACGGCACTGGGATTTTCCCCCCCATATGTTTTTCATTTTTTTTGATCAGTTATGTTAATCCGAATTATCTTGTTATATGACTATACCTTTCTGTAGTTAAGAAGGTGAATATAATAAATATTGATTGTTCTGTATCCTGAGGTCCTTTTGTACTTACTGGAGAAGGTAAGAGGAGGAGGCCCCTTTATTCAAATTCTCCATGTTGTTTCCTGTCCCTGAGAGGCGGGGTTCCCTCCTGCTTAGTGCCGTTGTGAAGGCTAATGGAAAACCAAATTACCGGTAAGTAATTATCATATTTCTTCACATTTGATTGTACAAAGAAGCACAGCCATCATGCAAACTTAGATACGCTTTAAACCTTTCGGGTCATAAGGTAGATTTACACTGCACAATTTTTGGGTCGATTATTGGAACGAACATTAATACGAACACTCATTCGCGGTACTAGGCCTGTGTGCTGTTGATCACCCAATGAACAAACAAAACGCTTGTTCATTGGGTGAATTAATTGTTGATGCAGCACGTTAAATCATCGTTTATGTACAGCAGATCATGTGGTGTAAGCAGCGATCTGCTCTGAAACAATTAATCTGTATGAAAACAAGAGATGGTAGTAATGATCGTTTGTCCCCATACAGTGGCGGTGATTGCTGCATGTACGTGCATCTCTTTCCTCCACTGTGACAAGCAGGCAGTTATCGGGAAGAAATGGTCCCTTCCTAATAATTGCCTACTAGGTCAGGCAGTGTAAATGCTGCATTACTCATAGCTGGATTAAAGGGTTTCTGTCACCAGAAATAACCCTATTAAACCAAGTGTCATTTGCAATGAGCAAATGACACTTGATTCCAGTAATGTTACTATTATACTTCTCAGTAACGGCGTTTTGCTAAAAATAGCGATTTTATAATATGCTAATGACCTCCCCTAGGTGCAGTAGGCGTGAACCTGCACCTAGGAGAGGCCATAATAACGCCTCTTACCACGCCCCCGGTCGCGCTGATTGACAGGGCCGGGCAGCCAGCTCTTTCGGCTCCCGGCCCTGTACGAACCCGAAATCCCGCGCCTGCGCAGTAATGAAGCCGGGACCCGGGCGGGCGCCGGCTCTCAATGCGCGCTGATCGGGTCCCGGCTTCATTACTGCGCAGGCGCGGGATTTCGGGCTCGTACAGGGCCGGGAGCCGAAAGAGCTGGCTGCCCGGCCCTGTCAATCAGCGCGACCGGGGGCGTGGTAAGAGGCGTTATTATGGCCTCTCCTAGGTGCAGGTTCACGCCTACTGCACCTAGGGGAGGTCATTAGCATATTATAAAATCGCTATTTTTAGCAAAACGCCGTTACTGAGAAGTATAATAGTAACATTACTGGAATCAAGTGTCATTTGCTCATTGCAAATGACACTTGGTTTAATAGGGTTATTTCTGGTGACAGAAACCCTTTAAAGGCTATTTTTTAATTTTTGTTATTATTGCACTGTACTCATTTTGACCTAAAATAATTTTTAAAATTGGTCTTTGTTAAAAATATGGAATCCTTTTTTCTGTACAGAGCTGGCATGCTCTAGTAGCACCCTTTGGATTTTCTGTCTTTTCCATCAGACCAGGAGCTGACAGATCTCTGCTCTTTGACCTCCTAAACACTCATTATAGATCAGTTCTTCTCTTACTGATAAGAATGTGGCTTAAATAAGTGTTAATGGCCGCTCAGTATTTTAGAGATGACCGGCACAAAGTGAAAGTACGATTCACACAGCTAGAATAACATTTAACCCTTTGTGACAGAACGGCTCAATATTTTTAATAAAGGCCAATTGAAAAAATTATTTTTATCCCAAAATGAGAAAAAATGCAATCATAAAATAAAATTGCTTCCAAAGGTGTACATAGCCTTTAAGAGACAAAAGGCTTTAAAGGTGTAAGCTGAACAATTGGAGGGAATAATTGGAAGGAATAAAAGACTTTTAACTGTATGTGCTGGAGTACCTGCACATTCCCTTGGATGTTAACTACGGCTCAGGTCCTGCAAACAGCCTTGGCACCCTCACTGAAGTACAGAGCTATACAAACTTACATCTACTAAGACAAGGTGGGCTAAGGGAATTCTGTAGTCTGTGACTGTAGTAGTAGTCTGTGACTACTGAATGGGGGGTGGGTTACCAGCCATTGTGACCATGACTACATCTGATAGTTATCTCATAATCCAGAAATAATGGTAGTCTGTATCTAGCCCAGTACTGCAGTATAGTGTGGATTTTCACAAGACCAGATATAGAAGACCAATCAGAGATAACCAATTAGGGCACACCATATGAAAACAAGTCATATTAGCAGTTGCATGGCTGATTTCCTGCTTTACACTCTTAAAGGGAACATGTCATCAGAAAATGACCAATTTTTTAAATCACATTTTTCAAGAATTTACGGTGATTTTTTAATTTTCCATGTCACGATCTCTATATTAAAAATAAAAATCCTGCCATTTTCACACTGGCCTCTGGGCTTAAATTATATTATGAATTCCTGTCTATCGAGAGCAGCCACATGGGCCATAGACACAATGGTCAGAAGCTGACCCCATTGACGTCTATGGGAGAGTTTTCTAGGCACGCTCCGTAACCTGTGCAGAGTTCAGGAGGGAGTAGGTAAGCGATGATATTACCTACTGTGAATGGTGGATTCTGTGTTATCTATAAGGAGGTGTTACTTGTCATTGTAATTCTGCATGTGGTGATAGTGACTACTGAAATGTTACCTGTACAGGACAGGAAATAATTACCTATTGTTAGGTTTAGTGGCTTGTGTAAAATGTTAACACCAAACGTGTTATAAACAATAGGTCATTTTCTGAGGAAACATTCCCTTTAAAGAGGACATGTAACCTTTCCTGACATGTCTCTTTTAGTAACCACTTGCATTCCCCATGCACGAACAATTCTGGAGCATCCAGTTTTATGCTTCTGTGTGCCCTTTATTATTCCTTCATGAAGTTTCTGAATAATTTGCCAGCAGACTGCCATAAAGATCTGTTTGGGTGTTATTAGTTGGGAAGTGTCTACGCACAGTCTGACACTATTCAATCAGAGCTGCTAGTGTAAAACTATGCAGGGGCACACTACCAATTAGGATAACTGTTGGCCGAACAGCTATCTCTATGGATCCCCCCATACATATGCATGCTGTGCTCAGCTTTGGAAGAAGCATTTCTATAACAGATCTCTTCTATGATATGATTATATGAAAATCTGGCAATTGTCAGCTCCCATAAATTCTGTCTTAAAGGGGTTGTCCCATGAGTAAATGTTAAAAAATGAAAACACCGGTATAATATAGTACAAGACAGTGTCTTTCTAACAAACTTAGAAACAGCCCTGTACCTCACATGGATCCAGAGATCTCCCCATTCATTGCTGTGCTACATTTGCAGCTCAGAGGGCATATCCTTTCTGCTGCAACTGGTGGCAATTGAATGGTAGAACTGAGCATGTGCTTCCATCTTAGTGAGGTGGACAGAGAAATTAGAAAAAGGACAAACAGCAGGTGGCGCTCTACAGATAGATTTCAAATAACTCAGTGGCTATAATAAATTTTATAATTACATGCAATTACAAATGTATTCAGATACCGATGCTGGTTTGAAAAATGTAGAATATTTTTGTAGGACAATCCCTTTAAAGAAATGTTGCTGTAGAATTTTATTTGGCATGCAGTTAGAATCTATTCTTTGAAATGAATGCCTTTTCACAATGATCACTGCTTTATCTTCTAGACGCCCAGATCTGATCACCTCCAGAAATAATGTGTATACAGACTTTGTATGATATTAGCTTTTTATTTTCTGCTTTACGCCTAGAAAGCCTTTAAATGAAACATCATAGCCCAAGGTTAATTATGTCATGAAATGTGGTTTATTGACCTTTGAAAAAAAAAAAAAAAACCTGCGATGCCACTTCTTTAAATGTGTTCACTGTCAGGGGACTTTGTGATGCATTATTATAAGTTTACAGTCTGGAATGTGCTTCTCATTGTAACAGGGATTAGAAACAGCGGCTGGAAATAATGTTTCCAAATGAAATGATGAATAGAATCAACACATTTTTAAACACAGCTTTGCTTTTTGCACATTTACTATGAGCATTACTTGTTTATGTAGCGTGGCTAAAAGCTTTAGTGCTTTGAAAAATGCTCAGTGCCAAATTTCCAAGGATCTCCTAAAATGCAGTTAACTCTGATATGACTACTGTTACCATAGTGGGAATAAAATCATTCGTCCACACTACTGATTTTTTAGATTAAAACACGGTGATAAAATGCTTGCATTGAAAATATGTATATTTTGGATTTTCTTTGTGATTACATATTCTTCTGTCAATGAATGTCTTTAGCATAGTATAATGCTCGAAAAGAGTCTTAAGGTGTGTTTACATCTCGTTATTGCTTATGCTTTTGACTACAATAAAAACATATTGAAATGTATTGTTTGATGTACCCATAGACTATAATTGGCAAAAAGTAATGCAAAAGTGCTTACTTTTGACCAGTTTGTCACTGTTTTCATTGCAATATTCACTTTACTGTCACATAATTTTATTTAATTTAAAAGAGAATAGCGTAACTAGCAAGTTTTTAAAGCACTTCATGTAAAAAAAAAAATACCTCCACCCACCTGAAAAAAAAGCTTTAAAGTCATGATGACCACTAGGGGTCTCACTTCTACCTAATTTGTCCACTGCCTGTTGTCAGGCAAAATCCCTAGTAAAAAAAAAAAAAAAAAAGATGGTAGAGAAGAGAACAAGTGGGGCATGTCAGAGCTAGCTGAGATCCTCATCCTAATAAAAGAACTGCTTTTACACTGCTTCTGAAGATCATAGGAGACCCCTGCCTTTCTATAAGTGTGATCTCCCCATCTTTATCTGTTCTGTGAACTCTGGAGCTGAAAACAAACATAGTGGGACGTAAGGGAAAGAATGTCATAGCAGTATAGAGCTGGCAGATTCTACAGAAGGGAGATGCCCCTGCTTCTGAGAGAAATCCATCGAGCTTTGCAGCTGGAGAGGGGAATAAAATGTCTGAAAAAATACATTAGGGGAGCCCAAACAGACCTATTCCTTTACAGTTATGATTGTACAAAAAAGCAGGGCAGAATAACGTAGAATATTACACTATTCTGTCCCGCAAAAAAAGTATAGAAATGAGTACTGATTTTCATGTTCATGTAGTTTTGTATCGTTTAACATTTAGTCAATCAGAGACAGATGGAAAAGTAAGACATTACGTTTCCATCCATTAAACATATCCTTTTTTTCAGATAATGCCTTCAAATCTTTCAACAAAAAATGGATAAATTTTTTTTTAAAATGGACACAAACATAAGCACATCTGTTAAACACATACGTTAGAAAAACTCAGAAAGGTAATCATAAAATTGAATATGCTTGTACACGGTTTTTAACGTATACATTAAATGTACTTCAAAAAACAAGATATGAACAGTCCCTTATGTAGTCACACATTATAGTCAAACTCCTGCCATTTTTTTAAGCCATTAAAGGTTAAGTTGGGTCTAGGCAACAGAAGCCTATGGTCTGTGCTCCTTTAAAATAAAATTGTTACCCAGCAACAACATCTTTGTATAATTAGATTCACTCTGAACAGATCGCTCTGGTTGTAAAAACAAGGACGAGAAATGCTTTTACCTTAGCTCACCTGAATGAGTTGGAGACCAATTGTGATGGACTATGTACCAATTATAATGCATACCGGAAGGTGAGCAATAATTTGTTAAATTAGAATATCATATCTCCTTTAACAGTGAACTAAAGCCAGATCCATTCATTGGCCATCATAAATTGTAATCCTTACTATTGTCAATTTCACCAACATTTTTTTTTTTATGAAACGTTTCCAACAGCACAGTAAAGAAAAATAGAAGTACAAATACAGACAGTAAACCTACAATGTTATGCAGTATAGTGCAGTATCAACGCAGAATGCTCCCAAAATGGATATTGTTACATATTTATATCAAGGGAAAGTAGAGAACTTGGGGGGGGAAAATACATTAGGGAGAAAACCAATGTAAGAAAAGAGAAAAAAAGGGGGAGAAGGAGAAATGTATATCTGGGAAAGAGAAAGACAATGTGACCACCAAGAAGAAATAAAGAAAAAGGTGGTGGCAGACCTAGCCAGCCAAGGGCTTCAAATCGTATCAAACTTCTCGGGACCAGGCAGATTTAGTTGGTCTTTTAGAATGCTTCCAATTAAATAAAATGATTTTTTAGCATAATATACCAACAGTTTAAAGAAGGTACAAAACACTACACTAAATGAAAGATCACCCACTAATCTTATCAGTTGATGTTCCTGAACATAAATAGCATCATAACATCAGCAGTCCGACACCTAATCTTTAGCACTTATTAAAGGTGGACCTTAACTACAAAGAAAGTCCTTAAAATCGTCCTCATTCAAGCTAGGAATATCCTCCTGCTATACTTCTTATTGTAAACAACCACGTCACCATATATTGTACTTAACAAAAGGAACAATTGCCACACTTGTAATTACCCTTCGGAATGGATGATGTCAGCCAGTCTTTTTTTAATACTGAAGTCACTTCTGACCAGTTTGTTTCTAATGGTAACTTTCTTCCTGAACGCAATCAAGGGTTTTTGAGCAGTGAATTTCTCTAGAGCTGCATCATACTTCGATATGTGCCAATTTTTAAGTATAGCTCTGCGTATAATGTCTGCTGCAGGGATGTATTTAAAAGGAAATACAAACCTATTGTTTTCTCGTTGTTTTCTTTGCCCAAAAAGCAGATCTGTTTGTTTTATTATACTGGCTCTGTCTATAGCTTTATCCAGTTATTTGCTAGGGTAACCTCTTTGCAATAACCCTACCTTTATTTCTTGAGCTTGAACTAAAAAAAAAAAAATCTGTATATTGACTATTTAATCTACATAGGCTAATGAACTGGCCAACCTATGACGCAGGTTTTACATTTTGGGGGGGTGAACGTTTTTCTAATGCAATAGTGAGTTTGTGTCATTGGTTTTCCTATAGCCCATAGTTATTACAGTACTGTCTCCACAGTAACCAGGACATCTAAAAAATTCAGTACTCTTACCTCCACACTTCGATGTAAATTTCATATTAATTTCATTTACTTTAATTACTCCAGAAAGTTATCAAATTGCTCTCTTGACCAAGACCAAACAATAAACATATCATACCTCAAAAACATTTTATGTGCTTAATAAATTGATTGACTGAGTAAATCTATCTTGAAATTGACTAAGTAAATGTATAGCAAAAGTACATGCCACTGGAGTCCCGAATGCCGACCTGTTCCTCTGTCAATACCATTGGTCCCCGAACCTGAATGTATTGTTGGACGCCCAAAATCTCAGAAATCTCACAGAACGTCTTTAGCCATGCACAAGAGGTAATTCATACTAACAAGTTTACATCGAGTGGCAGTCATCAGCTCTGATTGAAATCCCTGCTGAGCTTTTGTCTGAGTATTCAAGCAGATAGAAGAAGAAATTCCATACTATATTAGGGAATTTACTGGTGACTGAATTTGATTATATAAGATTTTCCCATGGTGGAGCTTGTTATTACTGGTAAAGTAGATTGAGATGGATACTGATTAATACTGTTACATAATGGTGGCTCATTGGTTAGCATGGTGCCTTGCAGCGCTGGGGTCCTGGGTTCGGGACAACGTTTGCATGAAAATTATACCAGGCACTATTTGGCTACATTGGAAAACTCAGTAGTCTAAGCCTTCCTGTGTATACCGATGATGAAGGCCTTTGACTTAAGTATACACTGGGTGCATAGGAGCCTCTGGACACGTTTAGAATGTACACCCTGGGCACATACTGAATGTGTGCAAAAATGATATGTGACCTGAGGTTTACTGAGTTTTTTGCAGTAGTGCATCCTCTTTGGTTTTCCATGCCACAATGAAAAGTCTGAACTTCATCTAGCAGGCCATTGTTTGGAAAGAAGCGCCCCTACCCAGCAAGCGCCTGCTTGTCTGCGAAGGAGACTGCCACATTTACATGCAGCGATCTCCTCCATAGTATGGGGAGAGTGATTGCTAATGGTATCATTGTTTGCCGGAAGCAGAGCATGTTTAGACAGCGTGATCTGCTGCCTGCAAACAATGATTTGGGTGACCACATGAAAGATGTGATTACCCCATGAACGAGCATTTCGCTTGTTCATCAGGTAATTGACGGCACCTTTACACCAACAGATAATCGATAACGAGTATTCCTATGAACTCTTGTTAGTGATTAGCCGATTCTCGGAATGTGTAAAGGGCCCTTTAGACTGTGAGTAGTGTTGGAGGGTTACTTTTATGATGTATGATCAGTAAACAAATAGTTACTTAAATATCGCATTGTCTCGGACTTAAAGTGCATTCCCAGCTCCAGTTTCTTATCCACTCTACTTCAGTTCCGCTGGGATGCAGCGTTTGTAAAAGAATCAATTATCCATTTGTTAGTAAGGGAAGCTTTACAAATTATACATTAGTGAATTGATTTCTCAAGTTCACCATTGGGGGACTGATAATATAAGCAGAATGGTGATGATCCTCCCGGGAGATGGAGTTTCCACAAAAGAACACAATTAAAAGAGGCCTCCTCAACAACTCTTAAATTTATTCCTAATTGAAGAGCTGACAGAATCTATACTAAGTGTATTTATTTCTAGCGTTTCACATTAGGTAATTGAATATTGCATAAGGTGGATTACTGCACAGTTCACTTTTTCTTAAGAAAATAAGAAAATAACGACCTGACTAGAACGGGAACCTTGAAATATTTCACAAACATGTTTTTAAATAGTATTGACAGGGTAGAAAGCCATCTCCTTTAAATAACTATATTAACAAATAACCGGGATCGGGCCAGACAATGACTGTGCGTATAAGCAGAGAGCAGCTCCGCAGTAACCAGCCCCGGCCACTACATAGTGGATCGAGCTATGTAGTTCTAGTGTGTGTTTCCAGCCCTGGACCTTCTACAACCTGCTGATAATAGGTAATCAATATTTCAGTCCCATAGAACCCCTTGTTGGTTTTTGGTTAAGTACAGTGCGTCTGTATTCAATACCCCATAATGAGAAAGTGAAAAGAAACTTTTGCATGGACATAAGTATTCAGACCCTTTGCTATGACACTTGAAATTTAACTCTGTGGGACTCCCATTTCTCTTGACCATCTTTGAGATGTTTCTACACCTTGATTGGAGTCCACCTGTAGCAAATTCAGTTGACCGAACATGATTTGGGGAGACCTGTCTATATCAGGTCTCACAGCAGACAATGCATATCAGAGCAAAAACCAAGCCATGATGAGGACAGAACTGTCCTAAATATATTGCAGTTATTCGACTGTATAGAACTACTAAATTGTATGTGGGGGTGGGTCCTTACTTGCAGAACTGTGGAAATAGCAGATACAGATATGAAGAGTGTAGCATAGAGGGAGTAGTACTCCCAGTTCCTTATGGTCATAATCATGGACGTCTGAGCATCGAGCCAAATAATATATTATAAGTATATCTTGTAAAGAGGAAGCTTGGAAGGTAAAAGGTCGTTTTAAATGTTTCTATGGGAACCACAGTCCTATCTAGTTAATGGCTGCTCACGGTGTAAGTGTTACATATTCTAATAGTAATTCTATATATTTTACCTTTCTTAAAATTCTGTGAAATTACATTTACAGATGTCTTCCTTAGTTATAACCTCCAGAAATGTTGCCTCTGGGTCATTCTTAGAATCCTGCTGGAGTCTTAATGATTCCTTAGGAGATAAATTCCTCAGTACAGACAGTAGATTTAAATTTGTTCAAACCATATTTTCTTTTGTGTTAAAGGTTCTCCAAGTAGTAGCTTGAGAAATATTAAGTAGGCAAGGGAATACATTTCAAGTTCACAATGTTGTACTTGTCTCACCCCCCTACATAGAACATTCTCAAACTCCTGTTTTACAACTTTAGGTAGGATCCTATAAAATTTGTTTTTATTTTATACTTTTCAATATCTTTATATTGAATATTGAATATGCTATGGCAAATTAAGCTGGATAAATCTCAGACTTTTTTGATGCTGCTGATTCAATGGCAGAATAAAGTGATCAACTCTGTTATAACTATGTGGACACCATATAATCCAAATGAGTAAATTAAAGAGGTTTTCATTTGGATTTTCATTTCAATATCAGATTAGTGGGGGTCTGACATCTGGCATCCCCCACCAATCAACTGCTAGCAGGAGCTTTGGCCCCCAGACCTAACAGTGCATGGTGCCAGAAGCAGCCAGCTCCATACACTGTGTAGTAGCCCTGCCTGGTTACTGTAATGGAGCCCCCCTACTAATGAATAGGAGCCACGCTGCAGTAACCCGGCATGACCACTACATCATGTATGGAGCTGTCTGCTCCATACACTGTATTCGTTCTAGTGGCCGCAGTTCCTTAGTCAGTGGGTGTGCAGGTTGTTGGATGCCCACCAATCTGGTATTGATGACCTATCCTAATGATGGCTAATCAGTATCAATGTCCTTTAATACTGGAGTATTTTTGAGCTTTTGCTTTGAACATCAATTCCCTGCAATAATTTAGATATGTAGTTTTTGACTTGAGCACACAAATGTCCATAGATAAAGTTAAAGAGGGATTATATAATTTTTTGCCTATATATTGTACCATATGTTTTTATTAAAGAATAATATAGGGGTTCTTCTTTATACCTTGCGAATTCCTGATTTAGTTAATGTGCCAGTTATGGGTTGCCTGACATCTTGAATTCTTCTTTCTTTCTGATATGGTTCTCCTAATGCAGCCTCAGGCTTTCCAGAGATAGAGGAGACAACTTCTCATCACTCTGCAGCTACTCTGCCCTGAGTCCTAAGAGCAGCGAGTAATTGATCAGTGACACAGAACTTCTGCATGACACAGGGATTCAAGGACAGAACATTAATGTCAACGGCACTGCCCCTTCAGGCCTGCACAAGGCATAGCACAGAAGTCATTTTTCCGTGATTGCACCTTTAAGTTGCTTAATATATAGCCTGCACCCATACATTGTGCTTTATAAGACCAAAGAATCACCAGACTGGTTTGTCTGTCCATGTACAGTATGGAAATTAGTTCAATAAGCTACTAAACACTTAGCTAAACCATGCAATACTTGAAACACTGATGTTGGCACATGGAGAATGTGATATGAATATATATGATTTTTTTCATAATTTGAACAAATGATGTCGTTTTAGGACATTAATAACTAAATGACAGGATTTGTTTTGTTTGTGATTGTTTCCCTATTCTCATATTCTTTTATTTCGCAGAGCACTGTGAAGATCAATCAGATCAGCCTGGATGAAAGTGGGGAGCATGTAGGCGTCTGTGCAGAGGATGGCAAGGTATTTATTCTTCATTTGGTGATGTGATACTGTCACATTTTCCTTATTTTATAAGGGACCACTGGAAATATCTGGAATTTAGGAAATTTCTTTCATACATATGAAAAAAATGTTAAAAATTCATGTTCCCAAATTATGATTTCAATTAAAATAAGGTCATCAGTATCAGATCGGCAGGGGGGCCAATTCCCAGCAGCCCCACCCATCAGCTGTGTGAAGAGACTGTAACGCCCCTGCGTTCTCCTCACTGTTTAACTGCTATCCGTTGACAGTGCAGCAGTAAGCAGGTGTAATTACAGCAACTCTATCCTATTTACTTGTGCTGTAGTCTCTTCATACAGCTGATGGGTGGGGCTGCCGGGAATTGGCCACCCTGCCGATCTGATACTGATTACCTATCTTGAGGATACAGTAGATCATCAATATGAGAAAACTGAACAACCCCTTTAACCTTAGCAGAATCCTTCAACACTCAACTTGATATTTCTAAATATTTTATTTTAATTTAAATCAGGGTGCTAACTCCAAACAGTTAGTGCATACTGGTGGTTTATTATTGTGTTCAGTGTATAAACCATATTCAGAAAGTTCTTAAAGGGGTTATCCCATCTTGGACAATGGGGGCATATTGCTAGGATATGCCCCCATTGTCTTATAGGTGCGGGTCCCACCGCTGGGACCCGCACCTGTATCGGGGCCCCAAAAGAGAAGGAGGGTGCACTGCGCATGCGCGGCCGCACTCCATTCATTTCTATGGGGCCGACGAAAATTTCCATCGGCTCCAAAGAAATGAATGGGAGCGGTGGCCGCGCTTGCGCGGTGTGCTCCCATTCATTCCTATGAGCTCAGCGGGGGAGCTGCGCCTGGTGGTGGCCGGACCCTGAGAAACCTGGGGTCCTCCAGGCTCAGAGCTGCCCCGCTTCGTTCTCGATATAGGTGCGGGTCCCAGCGGTGGGACCCGCACCTATAAGACAATGGGGGAAAGCGCACCTATAAGACAATGGGGGAAAAATCTGGCTATAAACTTCTCCACAACAGTATCACGGACCTGCCTGGTGTTCCTTGGTCTTCATGATACTCTCTGGGCTTTAAACAGAACCCTGAGACTATCACAGAGCAGGTGCATTTATACGGAGACTTGATTACACACAGGTGGATTCTATTTATCTTCATCAGTCATTTAGGACAACATTGGATCATTCAGAGATCCTCAATGAACTTCTGGAGTGAGTTTTCTGAACTGAAAGTAAATGGGCCGAATAATTTTGCACGCCCAACTTTTCAGTTTTATTATTAGAAAAAAAGTTTAAATGATCCAATAAATTTCGTTCCACTTCACAATTGTGACCCACTTTTGAAATTCTTCACCAAAAATGTAAAATGTTATATCTTTTTGTTTGAAGCCTGAGATGTGGCAAAAGGTTGAAAAAATTCCAGGGGGCCGAATACTTTCGCAAGGCACTATAAATGAACAAATTACAAGTTATACTGAATCTTTCGCCATAAAACTATATATCTATCTGCTCAGCTCTTCCTGTTCTATAACATGCTGCCCACACTGAATGCACAATGTACTACTGTTTAGCATTTCAGCACAGTATGTATTTTTATGCAGTGCTATTCACAGCGGCAAAGAGTAGTGGTTGAGATATAAGATTGTGGTTGACATCCAGTTATGTTAGCAGCATACTATTCGAATCAGGTCTATAAAATGTGCCAGTAAGAAGCCATTACATAGATGAGGTCTGACAGGAACAGGTAGAATATTTTTGCAGAGGTTCTCTAAATAAATACAAGCTAAATGCAGTTTTAACAAATGTTCCCTAGCTTTCAGCAATAACTTTCTATAATAAGCAGTGATTTAATAAAGCAGAGAAAGCTGGGGTTTCATATAATGTAAACTTCACATACTGTGTTATATTTCAAGGGCTTGTCCATTCAAGTAAATTGTCTTTAAGGGTGCTGCCACACGTTCAGGTTTTTTAATGCAGTTTTTGAAGCCAAAACCAGTAGTGGGTTGGAAAAAGAGGAGAAGTTATATCTGCCCTTAATACTTTCTCCTTTTATGATCCACACCTGATTTTGGCTTAAAAAACCGCATCAATGCAATAATCCTGAATGTGTGGCATCAACCTAACCTTTTCCAGGGCCCTACTATTACATTGCTTCAAGTACATGGTTACCACAGGCTCGGGATCCATGCTAGATGTATTTTACAGCCGGGACATTGCTCTCACTGCCTGGATTGGAGATAACTTTGATCCTGACAGTTTAATCCTCTTTCCTCCAATTAGATCCCCATGAACACAGTTGCAGGGTGCCAAGCATTGACATGGTGGGGGTGGCCTTCTGAAGGTCTACAGGCCTGACATGGTAGTGTACTGGCAGAACATAATAAAATGCCACTAAATATCACTATACATATTAATTCCTATTCACATGACTGTTTTTCATTCTTCTTTCGTTCCACAATTTTGCGGATTGGATGTGGACCCATTCATTTCAAGGGGGCCCCAAAATATGCAAAGAACACAGCGTGTGTTGTCTGCATCCCACTTGCATTCTCGGGCCCCACAAAAAACAATATGTCCTGTTCTTGCTCATATTTGCAGACAAGAATAGACATTTCTATCATAGGGAAGGATGCTCCGATCCGCAAAATGCACCGATCAGATGCTGTTTTGCAGAACTGCAGAACCCCTTTAAGACCGCCCCTACACAACTGTCAGTGACATTATGTCTGTATACACACTTATACAGGAAATGCTATCAATCACCGATAACATCTCCTGCCATGTACAACTGAAGTCAGAAAAAGTATAGATTTCAATGTACAAATTCAAGGTTTTACTGAATTTTTTTCTCGGAAAACTATAAAAATCTGCTTAGCTCCTCCTGCTCTGTAACATGCTGCCTGCAGATTGCTCTGCATTTCATGGTGCCAGGCTCACTTTAAGTGGTAAAAATAAAATAAGTGTGAAATAAAATAAGTGATGCTCACCTTACCATTCTCCCGCCACTCCTGTTATAATGCTTCCTGATCTCTCGTTATATACAGGTAGTGACTGTTCAGCCAGTCACTGGCTGAGATGGGTCAGCACAGACGCCGGTGATTGGCTTGAATGATCATTTCCTGTGTGTGTCGAGAGGGAACAGGAAGTAGGAACCTGCGGGGGCTCACAAGATGTTGAAACTGGAGAAAAGGGGGAATGGCACTAAAATTAGTTATTTTATTTTACAATGTTTGGGTCTTTTTTAATCTCGACATGCCTTTGAACAAATGATCATAATTTTAAAGGGAATCTGTCACCACAAAATGTAGTGCAATCTGCAGGTATGTTTTAGAGCAGGAGGAGCTGAGCAGATCGATATATCCTGGAGAAGTTCATTCAGTAACACCTGTAATTTATACATTTATCTCGCTTTTTCTGACTTTAGCTGTACACAGGGGATATGTTGTTAGTAATTGATATCGTTCTGTATATAACTGTAGGTACAGAGGTAGCTGTCACTGATAGTTGTGCAAGGGATGATCTTAAAGAAGCACTCCCAAAACCTGTTAGAAAGGTACATGATGTAAACTGTAATGAATGTAATCTTCTTACCAGTGACTGTAGTTGTGAGTTATAACCTCCTTTCTGATCCTCAACTGCGTCATGTGGCCAACAGTCTCACTCTCCAACTGACACAGGACAAGAAGTCAGTTACTTCTCTATTCATTCCTATGAGACTGGCATTGAGGTTCCCATAGGAATACTTAGATAAACTGACTCCCTGTCCGCACATAAGTGTGTTATTTGAAAAGTCCGAGTATTGGTCACATTACACAGCTGAGGATCAGAAGAAAGGTTATAACTCTCAACTACAGTTACTGGTAAGAAGATTACATTCACTACAGTTTACATCAACTACCTTTCTAACAGGTGAGAGAATAACATTTTTGTAGGAGTGCTTCAGAAACAGGAGAACTTTAAATGTGTAAATTACAAGTTTTACCGAATCTTTTCCCACAAAACTATATATCAATCTGCTCAGCTCCTTCTGCTGTAAAACTTACTGCCTGCAGATTACACTGCATTTTACGGTGACAGGTCCCTTTTAATACTTCTAAAGCTCCATTGAGCTGACTCCAAATCGTGATAGGGAATGAAATGTGGTAAGAGGCTGCCCTCAATTCATAAGCCCATTATTATCAGACTTCCTAGGCTTACTCACATATTCTTCTGATTACGGCCAAGTATATTTTCTCCCACAAGTCTGCCTCAGGAAAAAGTAATTACAAGGATGTCAATATTGTTATTTGTATTAAGTTGATTAACAGCTACAGAAAAAAAAGAGGAAGAAGGCAGGACTGAGGTTTAGAGGCACCGCGAGCCATTACCGAGTTATCCCTCTGCAGCTCACCGCACCTTGACGCTGTGTAGACTTGCGCCTCGTCTGTTATAAATCTGCAAAATTGGATTTCGGAGGACTTGAGGTTCTCTGTCTTACATTAAGACAGTGGCAAACACTTATGTGTGTTTCTTTTGACTTATTGAGACTTTTGATGAGCAATTGCAGTTTATCAGCCTATTAAAGTATCCAGCGACAGCCACATTAAATAGATGTAAAATCAATATATGTACAGTCCAAATAAAAAAAAAATGGTGCCTACCTGTGCGACTAGAGAGCATTTATCATGGCTGCTATAAAGTAACAATTATCAGAGCTTCCAGGGAATGTGGGGCTCTGACACATCAGGGATTTAATGATTGATTCCCACTTATAAGAAGGTGCCATTATTTTCCAGTAAGTATGTGAACGGTGGACAAAGAAATAGGAGGTGCTGGTAGGACATTAGGGCCACTGTACTAAAACAAAGCTGAAATGATTTATCTTCTTCCTCTTTCTACCCTCATTGGGGAGACAGTTGATAAAATAGATATTTAAAGTGTTTATATAGTGTATTATTGTATATCCATAGCTGCTGCTAATTCTTGAATTACATAGGGAATGAATGATCAAAAACACTCCCGGAAAAACAAATGTGGAAAAAATATTTCTTCTGTTAAGGGTGTATTAGACTGACAGATTTTCTGGCAGATGATCGCTAACGAGCATTCCTATGAACACTAATTAGCGATCATCTGGCAGTCTAATACTGCCTCCGATGAACGAGCAACAAGCTTGTTCATCGGGCAATTGTGATTTTTAAGCATGGTTGAAAATCACATTGATGCCCGCGACTAATCGCACCGTGTAATAGCGATTCGCTGGCATTCGTGATGGCATAGCGATTTCTCCTTCCTATGCCACAGAGGACAATGCTGCATGTAATAGCAATGGTGTCCTCTGCTCTGACGATTTCGGCATGCGTGTCTAATACACTCTATAGTCATGGACATCCATTAAAAAAGATTTGCAGTTAATTTTCATACCTATTACTTTATTCATGGATTATCAGCTCTTTTCTGTTCCTTAATATGTACCATGTGACTGCACTTTAACTCCACAAATTAGACAGCATGCTCAGGGTGCATCGGGAGTCAGACAGAGTCTTCTGGCTGGATCAGGAGTCAGACAGAGTCTTCTGGCTGGATCAGGAGTCAGACAGAGTCTTCTGGCTGGATCGGGAGTCAGACAGAGTCTTCTGGCTGGATCGGGAGTCAGACAGAGTCTTCTGGCTGGATCGGGAGTCAGACAGAGTCTTCTGGCTGGATCGGGAGTCAGACAGAGTCTTCTGGCTGGATCAGGTGTAAGGCAGAGTCTTCTGCCTGGATCAGGTGTAAGGCAGAGTCTTCTGGCTGGATCGGGAGTCAGACAGAGTCTACTGGCTGGATCGGGAGTAAGGCAGAGTCTTCTGGGTGGATCAGGAGTCAGACAGAGTCTTCTGGCTGGATCGGGAGTCAGACAGTGTCTTCTGGGTGGATCGTGAGTCAGTTTCTCTGCGCCTATCTTTGAGATTTCAATGGGATTCTTATAGGCAAGCATAAAGAGTTGGACCTCTGATCCCCAGTTTGGACATGGACTGTAGTCTTTTACAGTGGACCCTGTCCTCAGTGGGGGTCACATTCTAATACCTGTTAGGAAATTCTGATATGAGAGTACTCCTGTTCAGGGTCCACATCTCTTGCAGAGCTGTTACAAAGAGTATTGTCTTGCACATAAAGTCTTATTCTACATTATACAGACAACTCATAGATTGGTCACTGTGTAGTGCTTAGTTTGGCCTGTAATGAGGGGCGTAACTATAGGGGGTGCAGAGTTAGCAGTCGCTACTGGGCCCAGAAACTTGAGGGGGCCCAAAGACCCTTGTGTCACATAAGAAGACACCAGTATTATAGAAAGTGCATGCTGGTGAAGTTACACCTCTGGCTGAAGGAAAGGGGTCAACAATTTGACATGGTGGGGTGCTGTTTCAATTTTTTCCTCAGGCAACAGGAAGGCCATGTGCTTCCCTGCCCCTGACCACAGAGCACTGAGGGAAGGGGGTTCCCAAGCTAAGCCCTTGCACCAGGCCCCTGAGCCTTTAGCTACGCTCCTGTCTGTAATGGCATTGTAGGGAAGCTTAGGTTGTTCCACGAAGACTTTTCTAATTGCATGTAATTAATAATTTATTATAGCCACTGAACTATACAATATATTCAAAAGTGGGGATCCGCAATAAAAACGGATGACGTCCGTATGGCATCCGTTTTTTTACGCATCCATTATAACAATGCCTATCCGTGTCTGCAAAACGGACAAGAATAGGACTTGTTCTATTTTTTTTGTGGGCTACGGAACAAACCTACTGATGCGGAGAGCACACAGTGTGCTGTCAGTATTTTTTCCGGACCCATAGAAATGAATGGGTCCGCATTTTATCAGCAAAAAATGCAGCTCAGAACCCGCAAAATATACTGTTGTGTGAAAGAAGCCTTAGGCCTCTTTCACACGAGCGTCACGGATTAGGTCTGGATGCGTTCAGGGTGCGTTCAGGAAAACCCGCACCATTTTGCAAGCAAGTTCAGTCAGTTTTGCCTGCAATTGCGTTCAGTTGTTTAGTTTTTTCCGCGCAGGTGCGATGCGTTTTTCACGCACGTGATAAAAAACTGAAGGTTTACAAACAACATCTCTTAGCAACCATCAGTGAAAAACGCATTGCACCCGCACTTGCTTCAAGATTAAATGCGTTTTTCACTGAAGCCCCATTCACTTCTATGGGGCCAGAGCTGCGTGAAAAACGCAGAATATAGAACATGCTGCGTAAAAAGCAATCAAAAAGTGTTACTGTATATACCACAAAATTATGAAAATGAAAACTACAAGTTGTCCCATAAAAATCAAGCCCTAAAACATCTACGAAGAAAGAAAATGTATGGATCTTGGCAAAAACATTGCCAAGTGATGCAAAAAAAAAAAAGGGGGTTTTATTGGGGGGTCAATTATGTACAGATATACGAGTTTTGTGACATACCGTTATATCTGGCTCAAATTCTGTTGCACACCATGTTGCGGCAGAATCTGTGAGTTCTTTCCTGCACCTCTACATAACTTCGGCGAGTCCACCGCCAGCACAGGGGCTTAAGACCAGCGTCTAAAACACCGGTCTTAATAAATGTGCCCCTATATGTATTTGGTATCACTGTAATCGTACTGACCCAGAGAATAAAGTACGGTACCAGTGTTTTTTGTACTGATCTTTGCTCCACTCACTAGCACCCTCCACGTTCTGTCTATGGCTGCTGTACTCATGAAGCACCATGGTGTCCTGCACTTGGACTGTGTCCGTGAAAAGTTGAAACATTGCTTTAGACAAATCATCTCCCTGCACTGCACACATTTCATAGCTTACGCAAACACTACACATGTCCTTTGTTGTCTTTCCGAGAGCAAGGCATCTAATTTTTTTTTATTAATATAAAAAATTGTATTAAACTGTTACGAAAAGTGACATTACTCAGGAGGTTGCCATAATCGCTTGGAAAAAAAAGTATTGTTGTTAAAATAAATGTCAGTCTTTGTTTCTCATTCATTTTGGTGGCAGAGGCCTTGAACGCTTATGTATTAAAAAAGTGCAGGAACAATATATTTTTGCCTTGGACAGCTCTGGTTTTACAGTAGAGAATAAGGCATTTTTTGTTTATTTCTGATTTTTGCAACAAAATTGAAATAAACCTCTATTTTTTGATAACCTTTTGTAAAATGGGTATTATTTTCATACCTTTTATGCATTGCTGTCAGCCTCCTGTTGGGGCAATGATCTGTCTGTTACATTCTGGGTCCAGACAGGGTGCTGAATCTCCTTAACTCTTTAAGGACTGGGCCTATTTTCATTTTTTTTTTGCATTTTTACATTTTTCTCATCACATTCCAATCGCCATAACTTTTTAAATTTTTCTTTCACATAGCCATAATAATATTTATTTATAATCTTTTTATAATAATGTTTTTTGTGGGACAGGATGCATTTTGTAATTGCACTATTCAATTTACCATGTCTTGTATGGAAAACGGGGAAACATTTTTGTGGGATAAAATAGAATTACAAAAACAATTCTGACAAGGTTTTTTGAGTTTTCATATAATGATGTTCATTATGCGCTAAAAATGACATGATGTCCTTATTCTGTGGGTCAATATGATTACAGTGATACCATATTTGTATAGTTTTTTTTTTTTTTTACTTCTTAAAAATAAAAACCTTTGAAACAATCAAACTTTTCTTTGCATCACCATTTTCTGACAGCCATAACATTTTTATATTTCTGTCGACAGAGCTGTATGAGGGCTTGTTTTTGTTACTAGTTTTTTTGGAGGCGAGAAGATGACAAAAAAAATGGTGATTGATTGTTTTTATAGTTTTTTTCTGTAACGTCTTTCACTTCGCACTGCACTTACGTCTTTAATAGTTGACATTTTTGGATACAGTGATACCTGTTATACACTGATAACATGTTTATAACAGTGATACATGTTTATTTTTAATTGTTTATTTTTTATATGTAAAACTGGGAAAAGGGGTTATTTGAACTTTTTAATATTTTTTTAACCTTTTTTTTGCCTCCTCAGCAATAGAAAACTATTATGGTCTATGAGATTCTGCCACTCTGTGCCTTGTGCACAGCTTTGCAGGCAGATTACTATCACAGTGCTAAGAAGCATCAGGCTGTCATTGTAATCGATCAGAGTCCTGCAATTTCACTGCAGGTGCTCTGATTGGAGGGCAGAAATGTCCAGAAATGTCTCTATGAAAAACTGCAAACACAGTACAGGATGTAAATGTGCTTTAGAAGCTCAATAACCTATACAGCCTTCACGTCATACTGATACATTGTAACAAACTGCCAGAGAGACTTGTGCAAGTGATGCTGATATATTCAGCTCACAGGGCATTGCCTAAACTGGAGTCATATAGATGTAATAGGCCTTAAAATGACTGGCATGGCTAAACTATTAACATAGCTTGTAGTTTTATACACTTAGGGGGTCATTTACTAACAGATATATGCCACTTTTTGGCATATATCTGTCACAGATTGTGGTGCAAAGGTTATTTGCAATTTCAATCTGCACCTTTTGCCCACTCACACTAGGTCTAAAAAAATGTATTTTCTGTGCCTGTTGCAGAAAATGGCCTAAATCTACTCCAGCAAGGGAGCTTGAGTAGATTTAGACAGGCCCACTGACTGTGAGAGTGGCGAGCAGCACCTCCAAAGTTTTATGATGAATAATCTTTATCACCGCTATCACCCTCTTTAGCATCTCATGATAGTGGCACCTTCAGTGCAGTGCTATGGGTTTTTGCAGCACATTTTGCCGTGCCAATATTTCAGCTTCTACATCTGACAATATCAAAATCCAACTTATTAAAGCTGTAGATAATAAATTCTATGGACTGTAATAGTAAGTGTCACTTTTGTTACAGGTGCAGGTGTTTGGGCTTTATTCACGAGAAGGATTACATGAAATATTTGACTGTCCGATAAAGGTGAGTAAATCTGCATATTATGTTATTTCCACATTATGACTACAGCCCAATATGTTTCTCTGTGTTTTACACTTTCCAGCAAGTTCATTTATGCCTTCAATTTGTTTTGGATGATGTGGGCTCAATGAATGTCTAAAATCTCTACCAGAACATTATGCCTTCATCATTCCCACTAGATAAACTCTCATAGTTAATTTATATCAAATTGATCATCGGTCTGAGATTACAGGCACAATTATAGACCCCATATGTCAGTGACAACCAAAAAAATCTCCATTACAGTGTTGACAACAGCACCCAATAACAGCCTAGACCCAACATGGTTGGGGCAATTAGAATATCTCCATCACTGTGACATCCACATCACCTAATAACAGCCTAGACCCCACATGGCAGTGACAATTAGAATATCTCCATCACCGTGACGGCAACGACACCCAATAACAGCCTAGACCCCACATGGCCGTGACAACTAGAGTATCTCCATCACTGTGACATCCACATCACCCAATAACAGCCTAGACCCCACATGGCCGTGACAACTAGAATATCTCCATCACCGTGACAGCCACATTATCCAATAACAGGCTAGACCCCACGTGGCCGGGACAACTAGAGTATCTCCATCACTGTTACAGCCACATCACCCAATAACAGGTTAGACCCCACATGTCCGGGACAACTAGAGTATCTCCATCACTGTTACAGCCACATTACCCAATACCAGGCTAGACCCCACGTGGCCGGGACAACTAGAGTATCTCCATCACTGTTACAGCCACATCACCCAATAACAGGTTAGACCCCACATGTCCGGGACAACTAGAGTATCTCCATCACTGTTACATCCACATCACCCAATAACAGGCTAGGGTTGGGCGATATCAAAAATATTCCCACGATAACGATATTAAGAAATTTATCGCGATAACGATATATATCGTGATAAATGCCCATTTAAAAGAAAAAAAACACTTTGGGCCACAAGAAGACATACTGTATGGGGGCAGATACAAGGAGATGTTATACTGTATGGGGGCAGATACAAGGAGATGTTATACTGTATGGGGGCAGATACAAGGAGATGTTATACTGTATGGGGGCAGATACAAGGAGACATTATACTGTATGGGGGCAGATACAAGGAGACATTATACTGTATGGGGGCAGATACAAGGAGATGTTATACTGTATGGGGGCCACAAGGAGACGTTATACTGTATGGGGGCAGATACAAGGAGACATTATACTATATGGGGGCAGCCACAAGGAGACGTTATATGTATGGGGGCAGCCACAAGGAGACATTATATGTATGGGGGCAGCCACATACCCCCCTCCCCAATGTCTTATGGTCACCTGTCATTACTTCTTGTTGGTCATGTCATGGGGAGGCAGGGACTCATGATGGCTCATTCCCTGCCTGCTGGCTGCTATTTCTATGTGCAGCTAGTTGCAGGCAGGCAGGAAGGACTGAGCAGGACAGATTTGGGATCATATAGACAGAAATATTACACCTTTAATCGAGGCCGGGCCGGGCCAGGCCCAGCCGGCAGCTGTAATTTTACCATATAGGGTCTCTCTCAGCGCAGGCGAAGTGAATTCTGTGGGGGTCGGACAGAGTGGGACTTCAGAGACCTCCCCGCCTCTCGCTCCTGTCCTGTGCTGGTCAGCCTCAGCGGCCTTGCCCGGGCATCATCTGATTCCGACGTCAGACGTCTGTGGGCGGAGACTGCATGATGGGAGGCAGCGAGGAGGAACCTGGGAGGCCGCGGTGGGGAGCAATTGGTATGTTACGATGCACGGGTGGGCGGCCGCGTAGCAGATTTTGAAGCGGTCAGCGCATATGACCGCTTCCATGACGTCACAGAATACTGCGGTTATTAGGAAACAGTGATATCGCCATATCGCTGTTTCTTAATACCGCGGTATACCGCCAACACCGGTATATCGCCCAACCCTATAACAGGCTAGACCCCACATGGCCGGGACAACTAGAGTATCTCCATCACCGTGACAGCCACATTATCCAATAACAGGCTAGACCCCACATGGCAGTGACAACTATGATATCTCCATCACTGTGACATCCACATCACCCAATAACAGCCTAGACCCCACATGGCAGTGACAACTAGAATATCTCCATCAGTGTGACGTCCACATCATCCAATAACAGCCTAGACCCCACATGGCAGTGACAACTGTAATATCTGCATCATAATGACAACTGTTTTCCTGAAAATAACTGGTATCTGCTGTCAGATTAACACCCATAGCTTCCTATGACAGTAACAAGCAATACAAAATCATCCCAACTAGGGTTGCATCGGGGATCAAAATTTCGATACCCAATCGATACTTTTGTGCCAGTATAGATTCGGTACCGGGATTTGCGTTATTGCGAACAGCGCAGCCTAGTATCTCCTCTTATAAGAGAACATGGCATGTGCGCGTGCTCAGCACGCGCCATGTTCTCGCTGGCCAGACAGTTAAAGGAGGTAGGGAGGAAGTCCCTCCCTCCTATGACGCGGCCGCCGTTGAGCCCAATGAAATGAGCGGGCTCTGAAGCTGCCGACACCACTGCTACCAATGAATGTGCGGCTAAATAAGGCAGGAGGAGGGACGGGGGAGGGAATAAACTGTAGTCACTGAACAGCCAGCATAGTAAGTACCCCACCCCCACACAGTGCAAGAGGGATTAGCCTCAAAATAAAGGTGGGCAAAAAACATATGTTAAGGCAGCCAGTAAGACTGGGGTTAATGTGACTCATTAACCCCAATCTTGCCACTGCCATGTTTTAAACTTTATGGGGGTCACTTATTTTTAACGTCAGACTGGGCACATGCTTTTGGACTGGACCCCCATGTGCTTCACATAATAGTAAGTGACCCCCAAAGTACCATCTCACATAATAGGCAACATGGGGTTTATGTGAGTTACAGAATACAGGCCATGTAACTTATGTATTAACCCCATGTTTCCCATTATGCAAGGATATGGATACTTGATAGGGTTATTATGAGACACATGGGGGTTTTATCACTAGGAACGGTTGGACCTGTGCCTCACATTAACCCCATCATGTATCACTTCCGATCGGAGCCATGGCTTCCAGGACGGTTACCATGGCAGCCAGGATGCTACTGAAGCCATCCCTGGCTGCCATGGTAAGCTCCCTGTTGCTGTGTGCACAAAGCCTAGGGCAGCAGGAAGAGTGTAAAGTCCTATTCACCCTAATAGAGCTCTACTAGGATGAAAAAGTTATAAAATAAAGTTTAAAAAAAACACAAAATATTAAGTTTAAATCACCCCCTTTCCCAATTTTACATATAAAATATATAGACAATAAATAAATAAATAAACATATAAGGTATTGCCACGTCTGAAAAAGTCCAAAATATTAACACATTTAAAAATATCTCCTATGCGGTGAACGCTGTAACAGAAAAAAATAAAAACCGAGCAATTCGTCATTTTTAGTCACCTTGTCCCCCCAAAAAAATAGGATAGGACTGGTCTATTATGGGCCGAATGTTTCATAAAATGTGGAATGCACGCAGCTTTTTGGGTGTTTTATTCTCTTTCCACGTGGTATCGAATGGTATCGAGTATCGCAATATTTTTTCATGGTATCGAAATCGAATCAAAATTTTGGTATTGTGACAACCCTAATCCCAACACTCACTCATAGCACCAAGAAGTGAAATGCCTCTTTTCCAGGGCTGAGAAGTTGGAGCAGAAGATGATTATTTGTTTGGCAGAAAGACAAAAAGTGGTTATCCAGGAAATTATAATGATGCAGGCTCCTGACAGCTTTTTAAGAACAGCGTCGTACATCATATAATGGCAGTGCTTGGTATTGCAGCTCAGCCCCATTGACTGGAATGGAGCTGAGCTGCAACTAGACCATGTGACCGATGTACATTGATTGGGTTTGGATTGCTGTATAATAAACTGTTAACAATATAGCCTCTATCCTACCGTAAAATGTATGGGCTTCGCGGAGGTCTTCGCAAGACTTTCTTCGTCTCACGTCTATGACGTGACACTTCGTTTATTCACGTAAATTAGTGTCATGTCAAAATCCGAAGCTGAACTCGTCTTCCTGCCTCATTAAAGAAGCAGAGTTCATAGAAGCCACCATTGTCACCTTACCTAAACCCGGTAAGCCAGCAGATAAACCTCAGAATTTCCGCCCAATTTCACTCCTTAATACAGATATTAAGATTTACGCAAAACTGCTAGCCAACAGACTCGCCAACATAATTCCCACCTTAATCTCCCCAGACCAGACGGGTTTTGTTAAAGGACAGCAGATACATGACAACACGAAAAGAGACATCCACCTTTTAGACTATGTTAATAAGAATAAGCATCAAGCATTGTCACATTAGATGCAGAAAAAGCATTCGACCGATTAAATTGGTCATTTGTATTTGCCGTCCTAGACAAAATGGGCTTTTCTGGTAACATCCTTTCTTCTATTAAAGCTCTCTACTCGTGTCCATCTGCCGGGATGTTTGTTAGTAACACCCTGTCTGACCCTTTCCCCATCACTAACGGGACCAGACAGGGGTGCCCCCTTTCCCCGCTTATTTTCATACTAGGTATTGAACCCTTGGCCCAATCCATCCGAGCTAACCCGCACATTAAGGGAATACACATCGGTCCCCACTCTCATTGCATCTCGTTATATGCGGATGATATCATCCTTTCCCTGAGCAATCCTGAAACCTCCCTCCCAGCTTTATTAGACACCATCCGGCACTTTGGTGAACTGTCCTACTATAAATTGAACACAACAAAATCCCAGGCCCTACCCTTCCATATTTCCCACCGGTCTGGAACCACCTCAGACAACACTATCATCTGGATTGGCAGCCGACACATGTAGCGTATCTAGGAATAACCCTCACTAACTCCATATCTTCCCTATATGAGAAGAATTACCTTCCCTTCTTAAATCAGCTGGCATCAGATCTACAGTCTATGACTAAAGTTGAGATCTCTTGGGTAGGCCGCATTGCGGCCTTTCAGATGTTCTCCCTTCCCAAACTCCTTTTCTTTTTCCGAGCACTCCCCATAACACTTCCCCGCTCCTTCTTTAGTAAAGCTTCCAAAATACTGAACTCATTTGTGTGGGCAAATAAAAGGCCACGTATGGCTTCTAAACTGCTCACAAGATGTAGACCCTGCAGAGGCCTCAATCTCCCTAATCTGGCGGACTACTACACCGCCACGGTAGTTTCCCAACTGAAGACTTGGTGGTCAGCCTCATCAAGTAGCCCTTGTAGTACGATTGAGTCCACCCTCACCCCTTCCCATTGTTTGAAGGCATTACTAATAGCTTCTTTGAACCCCTCCTATACTCCCCCTTCTTCCCTACCTTATCTCACCCAAGTAGGAATAGACTGCTGGAAATCTTACCATTCATCGAGCAGTCACAAAGATATCCCATTAAAGGAAGAAACCCCCATATAGTTACTGGAGCTATTTATCCAAGACCTAGATCTCTCCTCTTGGAGAAGCCGCTCCCTAACTAAAATCTCCCCACTCTATACGAATGGCATCCTCCGTACCTTTCAAGACCTCAATCGAGAATTCGGTGTCCCACATACCGACTTCTACAAATACCTGCAGATCAGGCACCATGTCTCATCCACCAAGTCCACCTCCGTGGAAGCCAACCCCGATATCCTCCAATATTGGTCTAAACCCTCCTCTTCAACATCTTCCCTTCGCCTTGTACCTGTCCCTGTACCTACAGATGGGGGGGAAAAACACGTTCACAAAAACGGCTCCTTTACTATCGTGGGAGACTGACCTCCAATGTACTTTTACTAATTTAGAATGGTCAGAAGCCCTAAAGTACATTTCATCACATCTCAAGTGCACGCTTCACATTTCAAAACCGTATTGAGATGGTATTATACGCCCGACAGATTAAGCCGTATGTATCCAGGTGTCTCACTGGCGCAACTCTGGAGGTAAAGGCACTCTTCTCCATACCCTGTGGAGCTACCCGATGCTAACTGCACTTTGGCACAGAATATTTGCCATGATCTCGGAGATAGCCAAGAAGACTATTGCTCCTGCACCTGAGCTGGCATTGCTCTTGATTAGGCTCAACACTATTCCTACTAGTTGTAAATTAGTAGCAACTCATTTATTCATAGCAACCAAACTAGCAATAACTAGCAAATGGAAGAGTTGCACAATCCCATCCGATACTGAGGTGGTGCATAGAGTAAATACCACCTTTCTATATGAAAAAACTATTGCCCACACAACGTCCACGGTTTCTAAAACCGAAAAGATATGGGATGCCTGGTCTTCTTCCAAATTTGCTTGCACTACTTGACCATGTCTTCCTTTCTCCCTGTACCTCGCCCCTGAGGGCTTTTGCGCCTGATGATGCCCATGTGTTTTTGTAATCTACACATGACCTAGTGTGTACCGTGTGATTTATTGTTTCTTTGTTTTGTTTGTTGCATTTCATATCTTTGTATTTGTGGCTTGATCATCCAATTTATTCGTAATAATCCAATAAAAACCTATTGATTTAAAAAGAAGCAGAGTTCAGCTTCGGATTATGACATTGTAATTTATGCAAATAAATTAAGCGTCGCGTCATTGACACGAGACGAAACAAGTCTTGCAATGTTGGCTGCAAGTTCGCAAATACCTCAGCAGAGATCATACATTTTACGGTAGGACAGAGGCTATATTGTTAACAAAGTTTACAAACGAATCGGGTTTCGGATACATCAGGATTCGCTCAACACTAGTCACTGGCCTAGGAAGAGGCCTCAAGGCCTTTTCTAACAGCTGATTGACAGGGTGCCAGGTGTTGCATCCCTGCAGATATTATGCTAATGCGAACACCTAATACCTATCCTAAATATCTTCTCTGGGGTAACCCCTTTAAAATGTTGGAAGTTTGAGGCAGGTGCCAGAAGAGCTACCAGTGCTGCGGGTGACTGTCTGGAATCCATCATAAATAAAAGACAACCACAAGGACCATGAAAGTCTCAGTGATCTTCCAGTTGCTACTGGACAACTTCTGATAAATACCATTGCATTAGTGAATTATTATGTATGTGATTTCCTAATATCCAGAAGCTCTAAAGGGAGAAATCGCTTTAAATGTGTCATTTTTATGTGATACATTTCTTCTAAATGAGTTTTGTTCAACATTTTGCGCTATATTTTCCATGTGAAATGACCATGAGAAGAGATGGGATATAACATTTTATGAGTAAGGTAGAGCAGTAGTTCTTCCTTGCAGCAAGTTTACATACTTAATACAGTTCTACAGGCGCCGTTCATTAGTTTGGATAGCATAACTTTCAGGTATATTGGGTTTTGATTTAAAATGATGAAAATGGCTCGGCATGTAAAACCGCTACCTGATATCAGCGCGGAAAATCATTAGTTATTGTGCTGCTCTTACTGCTTTATGTGCAGCCCTTAAAACCACAATAAAACATAATGTTGTTCCATAAATAAGAGAGTACTCAATAATGATTTCTCCGCCATATCTTGATATCTCTGTCTGTTCTCCAGAATGCTTCACTGGAGCGCTAGACTTTTCTACACGTCTCACATATTGAGAAGCTCATTAAAACTAGATGGGTTATTTTCACAGGTTAATAAAACGAGCAGTAGTTGCATTTAATAAGGTCTGAGTACTTAGTGCAAACATTTTAGTCATTTCTAAATTTGTGTAGGTAGAATGGCACTACAAACATATTTGATCCCTTTACAATTTCTAAATGGCTGCATATATCTGACCTGATACACGAGTAAATCATAAAACAATATGCAGGCAGAACCCAATAAATCATAGAGTTCCCCAAAGCCTTTCCTGATTTCTTCAGTGATTGATCAGATGATCTAGCATTAGGGTGACTTGCTGATGTATACTTCCAACCGATGCCACTGTATAGGCATCAGGAGCCCATAGGCTCATACACACAACTGTTGCTTGCGGCATGTGGACCACAGAATACATTTGTTCATGCGCTTGTGGCCATATTTACAGTGTGTTATAGAGCAAGGTGAGCTGAGCATATTATACAAAAGTGAATCTCAATAAATTAGATTATCATCAAAAATTCAAAAAGTGAAACACATATATATTATATAGAGTCATTACAAACAGAGTGAACTGTTTATGTTAATGCTGATGATTATGAGTTACAGCCAAGGAAAACCCAAAATTCATTATCTCAGAAAATTAGAATAATTAACCCAAAACACCTGCAAAGGCTTCCTAAGCCTTTAAAAAGGTCCCTTAGTCTGGTTCAGTGGGCGACACAATCGTGGGGAAGACTGCTGACTTGACAGATGTCCAGAAGACTGTCATTGACACACTCCACAAGGAGGGTAAGCCACAAAAGGTCATTGCTAAAGAAGCTGGCTGTTCCCCAGAGTGCTGTATCAAAGCATATTAATGGAAAGTTGAGTGGAAGGAAAAGGGTTGTAGAAAAAGGTGCACAAGCAACAGGGAGAACCACAGCCTTGATAGGATTGTTAAGAAAAGGCCTTTCCTAAATTTGGGGGAGATTCACAAGGAGTGGACTGCTGCTGGAGTCAAGTGCTTCAAGAGCCACCACACACAGACATATCCAGGACATGGGCTACAAGTGTCATATTCCATGTGTCAAGCCACTCACCAATAGACAACGCCAGAAGCGTCTTACCTGGGGCAAGGAGAAAAAGAACTGGACTGTTGCTCAGTGGTCAAAGGTGTTCTCAGATGAAAGTACATTTTGCATTTCATTTGGAAATCAAGGTCCCAGAGTCTGGAGGAAGAGTGGAGAGGCACTCAGTCCAAGCTGCTTGAGGTCTATTGTGAAGTTTCTACAATCAGTGATGGTTTGGGAAGCCATGTCATCTGCTGGTGTAGGTCCACTGTGTTTTATCAAGACCAAAGTCAGTGCAGCCGTCTACCAGGAAATTTTAGAGCACTTTATGCTTCCCTCTGCCGACAAGCTTTTTGGAGATGGATCTTTTATTTTCCAGCAGGACTTGGCACCTGTCCACACTGCCAAAAGTGCCAATACCTGGTTTAATAACCACAGTATCACTGTGCTTGATTGGCCAGCAAACTCACCTGACCTTAACCCCATAGGGAATCTATGGGGTATTGTCAAGAGGAAGATGAGAGACACCTGACCCAACAATGCAGACGAGCTGAAAGCTGCTATGCAACCTGGGCTTCCATAACACCTCTGCAGTGCCACAGGCTGATCGCCTCCATGCCACGCCGAATTTATGCAGTCATTCATGCAAAAGGAGCCCCAACCAAGTATTGAATGCATTTACTGTACATACTTTTCATTTGGCCAACATTTCTGTGTTAAAAAAAAAATTACAGTTCGTCTAATATTATACTCTTATTTTCTGAGATAATGACTTTTGGGTTTTCCTTGGCTGTAAGCCATAATCATCAACATTAACATAAATAAACACTTAAAAAAGTTCACTCTGTTTGTAATGACTCTATATAATATATGTGTTCCACTTTTTGAACTGAATTACTGAAAAAAAACAACTTTTTGATGATATTCTAATTTATTGAGATGCACTTGCATATATTTTTTGTTCAAAAAATTGGCAAAACATAAATTTAAAGGGGTTATTCCCATCTTAGACAATGGGGGCATATCGCTAGGATATGCCCCCATTGTCTTATAGGTGAGGGTCCCACTGCTGGGACCCGCACGTATATTTAGAACGAAGCGGGGGAGCTCTGAGCCTGGGTCCGTCCACCGCCAGGCGCTGCGCGCTGCCAATCCTTTCTATAAGCGCAGCGGGAAGGGGGGGGGAAGCGCCTGGCGGTGGTCGGACCCCGGGGAACCCGGGGTTCTCCAGACTCAGAGCTCCCCCACTTCGTTCTCAATATAGGTGCGGGTCCCAGCAGCTATAAGACAATGGGGGCATATCCTAGCGATATGCCCCCATTGTCTAAGATGGGAATACCCCTTTAATTCCTTGAAGTTGTTGGGAGGATGATTGTCAGCCTTCATCTTATGTGATAGATAAAGAGCTGTCAATCACAACCCACTGGACCCCTGTATAGGAATAGAGTTAAATGCTAAAATTCTGGCAACATGTAGCCTCAGCTAGGGGGAGGGTAGGAGCTTATTGCATATTCATTTATTATTGAGTTCAGTATGCAAACAGTATACAGTAAGCTCCTAAGCTCCCCTTAGTGGTGACTGTAGGCAGCCAAGATTTCATCATCTAAAGGGAATCTGTCATTATTTTTATGCTGTCCTATTTGAGGGCAGCATAAACTGATGAAAAAGACCCTGATTATCACTCTGAATCACCTACTTTTTTTAATCCAGTTTTTTAAATCCGTGGTGGGAGCTCCAGCGCGAACCAAGCACTGGAGTCCCAACACTCATGAGCTTTGGCTTCCCCCCTCCCTTCCATGGATGATTGACAACTATGTTGTATGAAGAAGAAAAGAAGCCAATCAGTGGAGGGGGGCTGGGAATAATCAGCATCAGGTGGTGCTAATGAATATTCGGACTCCCAAGTTCACATGGTGTATTAAGCAGTCCCCAGCACTGGTATAGCTCTGCAGGTCCATGCACTAGTAGGATGTTGGAGGAGATTTCAAGCATAATTTATGCCAACTTCCTGTTATAAAGTCACAATAAATTGGGGAATGATGCTCACACCCATTAAAGTGTTGCATATTTTTGTCCGAGTTATGAAAAAAAAATATAGTACTGTAAATCTGATGGGCAGCAATATATAACTTAAGTTAAGCAAGTTTTACGCAAAAAAATTCTATATTTCCTCATTTCCCTGCTTCTCTTCTGGCCTTTGTTTACCTGCAGTAACAACAATCTCTGCCCCTCCCCCTTCTCTGCAAAGGGAGTGAATAAGTCTGCCCTGAGTGAAATGTCTGCCTGCTAGAATACTCAGCAGCATGTTGTATGTGTAGAACTACAAGCCCCAGCTGTACAATGACATTACTGATGCACACAGGAACTTCCCCCTACCTTTCTTGTGCAATACTCTGTAGATCTCCTCCAGTGTCAGCTCTGTGTCTACAGGATGAGGAGGGCAGATCCTGTGTCTCTTCATTGCCTGCAGCTACTGTTGTAAAGCCTTGTCTGGCTGAAGGGGGTTAAAGTTTTATCTGAAAGAATCCAGGGAAAGAGCAGAGAGCAGGGGGCGTGGCCAGCAAAGTGGCGTCTCTTGTACAGACTCATCTGCTTGTGCACGAATATCAGAAGAGCAGGCAGATAAGCTGACACAGGTCATGTGACCCTGAGTGAAATATGAGAAACCAGCAAGTTTAGAAGCACAAAGTGCTGGAAAAGCTGTTATATTTGATTAGTTAGAAACATACAAATGACAAAAAAATAACTCTGACAACCCCTTTAAGCAGAGCTTGCACCAAAAGGTGCAGCTGTTAGGCACCAGAAAACTGCATAGTGGATTGATATTTGTGTCCCTATGAGTCCTACTCCAGCTAACCCCATCTCCTTGAAGAACACCAGAAAGAGCTAATCACAACTGAAGGAGTACAGCTCTCGAATGAGAACAGTTATGTGTCTCAGCATCCAGACCCTTCACAACTTTTGTGAAAAGTTTTATGAAATGGCAGTTTCTCTTCAAGGATATCGCATTTCTACCACTTTCTACCCATCTGTTAACACATTGTGCCAACGTGACAATTTAAAATTTTGTGTAACACTAACTGTATTGCAGGTGAATTTGTTATAAGATGTACAAAATGTAGTCTGTGGTTTTAACAAAGCCAATCTCTTTGTTACTAGATTGTTGCTGTTCACCCTCAGTTTGGAAGATCTGCCTGTAAGCAATTTGTGACTGGAGGAAAAAAGGTTAGTTTGGGGTTTGGTGCGGATCAACAATTACTTTTTCATTCAGCATATAAAGGTGCCCATACACATTAGTCTGAAGCTGATCAAAATGGACAATATTAACCAAATGAACATTCGTTGGGTGAAATTTAACAACCAACAATGGTCTTAGCCGACGAATGATAGACCATTAAAAAGAAGTCCGCCTTTGTTTTTTTCAATGTTTTCATTTGTTCAGGAACGAAAGATTTTTCTTTGAAAGAACGTTCCCAGAAAGATCTTTAAACCATCGCCAGGTTTCATTGAACATATATGGACAGTTTAAACAATGGTAGTGGCCAATATGGACTGTATTGTATATTGCATATGTTCACTAAATGTTTGTTTGTTCAACTGCTGTTCAACCATCAACCAACTTCTGTCCAATGTGTATGGCCACTTTTAGAAAGGGTGGGAAGTTTTGCTACTATGGAAGAATATAGGCTTCCATGGGGTAGTTGAGTGAATATTGACTTTTCCTTACATCGCTTACTTTTGGAACCCACTTTTGGAATCTGTCAGCATGAGCATGATCTCTTATGCCACTTTCCTCTCATTTCACATTACTTAGAGGTAGAGGTAGGTGGAGCATCCTTAAAAATGATTTTAGGGATCTAGGGCACAAGCTTTAGGGCAAGGACGTCAAAGGTAGTGTTTTCCGAAATACTGCCTGTACCACGAGCCACACAAGAAAGGCATCGGGAGATTAGGGAGGTAAACAAGTGGCTCAAGAACTGGTGTAGGAAGGAGGGATTTGGGTTCTTGGAGAACTGGGCTGACTTCTTTGTCGGAGGAGTGACAAATGTAAGGTTATGCATATGGGAAGGAATAATGCAAGTCACCAGTACATACTAAATGGTAAAATATTAGGTAACTCTGACATGGAAAAGGACCTAGGAATTTTAGTGAACAGCAAACTAAGCTGTAGAAACCAGTGTCAGACAGCTGCTGCCAAGGCCAATACGATAATGGGTTGCATCAAAACAGGTGATGAGGACATAGTCCTGCCACTTTACAAATCACTAGTCAGACCACACATGGAGTACTGTGTACAGTTCTGGGCTCCTGTGAACAAGGCCGACATAGCAGAGCTGGAGAGGGTTCAGAGGAGGGCAACTAAAGTAATAACTGGAATGGGTGGACTACAGTATCCAGAAAGATTATCAAAATTAGGGTTATTCACTTTAGAAAAAAGACGACTGAGGGGAGATCTAATAACTATGTATAAATATATCAGAGGTCAGTACAGAGATCTCTCCCATGATCTAGTTATCCCCAGGACTGTGACTGTGACGAGGGGACATCCTCTGCGTCTGGAGGAAAGGTTTGTACACCAACATAGAAGAGGATTCTTTACGGTACGAGCAGTGAGACTATGGAACTCTCTGCCTGAGGCGGTGGTGATGGTAAGTTCACTAAAAGAGTTCAAGAGGGGCCTGGATGTATTTCTGGAGTGTAATAATATTACAGGTTATAGTTACTAGAGATGGGTCGTTGATCCAGGGAGTAATTCCGATTGCCTGATTGGAGTCGGGAAGGAATTTTTTTCCCTAAAGTGGGGACAATTGGCTTCTACCTCACAGGGTTTTTTTGCCTTCCTCTGGATCAACTTGTAGGAAAACAGGCCGAACTGGATGGACAGATGTCTTTTTTTGGCCTTAAAAACTATGTTACTATGTTACTTGCATCATCATGTATGCATGCTGCGGTTTGTTCTCCGGTCTGAAGACGGAACGGAATGCTTTCAGGAGCATTCCGTTGTCTTCAGTTCAGTTTTGTCCCCATTGACAATGAATGGGGACAAAACTGAAGCGTTTTATTCCGGTATTGAGCCCCTATGACGGAACTCAATACCGGAATTTTAAAACGCTAGTGTGAAAGTAGCCTTACCTGTCCTTCTTTATACTGGAAGAAAAGAATTCATTTTCATAGGTGTAGAATGAAATGCAATTTTTTATATAGTGTACGTGTTCCATAAATGACATTATTACTAGGTTATTTTTTAGTTCAGATGGTTGATTTATTTCATGTCACCAACACTAAAGAACAGGAATGGTAGTCTGTTTCTGTTCCTTATTAATAATTGTCCCAAAAAATCAGAAACCTTTATTGTAAAGACCATATTGTAACGTGGATCAGATGTTGATGAATTTTAGTTCCTTTCAGTCGGTCATGAAGTCATAGCTTTGCTTCATTCTTAGAAAAGGTCTCAAGATGGTGTTAAAGGGGTTCTGTTATCAGATATGTCGCAGTAAAACCATCTCACCAGAGATATGTGTTCTTGACAGTTAAACTTCATGGTCTTAGTTCCATCTTCCTAGCTGGCCGCATTCTTCTGAAAATTGATGTTACGTAATATACAAGTGAGCCCCTAGAAGCAGCGAGGGTGGTCATAGCTCCTAAAGGCTCCGCTCACTGTCCATCATGCCGCGCCACCACTACTGACTGAGAGGGCCAGGCGATGAAGACATACTCACACCTGGCTCTGACGTCTCGTGGGAGTGCTTTCAGTGCACACAATGCCCTTATTGTTCTTAGGGTCTCATTTGTATATCATAAAACAGCAATTTTCTCAACAATGCGGGTACCTAGGAAGATGGGACCAAGACCATGATGTTCAGGTTCATGATGTTCAAACAGCTGATCGGCTGGGGTCCTGGGTGTCAGCCCCCCACTAATCAGATACTGATGACCTATCCAGAGTATATTTACATCTCGGAAAACCCTTTTTATCTGCGATTTACTGCATCTGATAGTCAGTGCACACAGTCCAACGTTAGATTAAATCTTTCACAGAACTGTCTTGCGGTCAGCGTCCAGCACAGTTTTCATGTCATATAAAAAGGAAGGCTGACAACAATAAGATCGCCTCTGAGGATTCACTTGGGGCCTCTTTATTTGTTATTGAACACTGATGTATCTTTCCCTCCTCTGCTGGCCATTGACCTTAGATACAGTAGATGTCAGCTGAATGCTCATTTGGCTGTAATCTGTCTTTCCCAGTCCCTCCATAAACATGCATGCTTGGCTCTACAGAGCACATGTTTTTGGCAACAGACTCCTCTAGTGGCAGCTTATCTTCCCAAGTTCAAAAGGATCAGGCAGTTTAAACCCAGCAGTCTGATCCTTCTTTTTCGCGGCATCTGCCATTGAGGGAGACTCAAGAAGCTATCATACGCTTCAGATGATCGACTGGCCAAACTGAATGTGTTGCGTTGATGTGCTTGTGTATGGCCACCTTAAAGGGATTTTACAGAATCTAGGTATTGATGCCCTATCTGTAGGATAGGTCATCAATATCCGAGAGGTGGGGGTCTGACACCTGGCATCTTTAGCAAGAGAATGGGAGCTTACCTGCAGTCACCCACAGTGGACAGAGCTCTTCTTTCAGCTCATGTTAGTTCCAGCACCAGAGACTGCAGTTAAGAGCTGATCGGCTGGGGTGCTGGGTGTTGAACCCCAATGGATCTGATATTGATGACCAATCCTAATGGTGGTCTGATATTTGGACAGATTATTGGAAGAGAACTTTCCTGTAAATGCTCATTCCCGACAATCTGCCCATCTAAAGGTGCTGCCGATGAACGAGCAAAACGCTTGTTCATGGGGTGAAGCACTTGTCATGCAGACAAGTAAAGTATCATTTCTGGCCATCAGATCGAACAGCGGTCAAGCTTCCCGGGGTCCGGCCACCACCAGACGCAGCTCCCCCGCTCCGCTCATAGAAATGAATGGGAGCGCACCGTGCAACCGTGGCCACCGCTCCCATTCATTTTTATGGAGCCGACGGAAATAGCCGAGCCAGCGCTCGGCTATTTTCGGCGGCCCCATAGAAATGAATGGAGGGCGGCTGCGCATGCGCAGTGTGCCCTCCCATACTTTGGGGGCTCTGTTCTCGATATAGGTGCGGCACCTAGCGATATGCCCATATTGTACAAGATGAGAATACCCCTTTAAAAAAGAAAAGAAAAAAACAAATAATTCATCACCATTTCCCCGATGCTCCCATTCCCAGGTTCCTAGGTCTATCACAGGTCTCTACTCCCTGGTCCCTTGCAACAAGGACATGTACTTCTACAGACAATAACGGGTTGCTGCGGTGGGTCCCTACGAAAAGTGATTGGCTGCAGTGGTCATGTGTCCTCCACTAGAGGGAGCAGGAAGTAGAAACTGGCAAGTGACAGAGCTGGAGCTGCAGTGGGAATGGTGATGTACACTCACCGGCCACTTTATTAGGTACACCATGCTAGTAACGGGTTGGACCCCCTTTTGCCTTCAGAACTGCCTCAATTCTTCGTGGCATAGATTCAACAAGGTGCTGGAAGCATTCCTCAGAGATTTTGGTCCATATTGACATCATGGCATCACACAGTTGCCGCAGATTTGTCGGCTGCACATCCATGATGCGAATCTCCCGTTCCACCACATCCCAAAGATGCTCTATTGGATTGAGATCTGGTGACTGTGGAGGCCATTTGAGTACAGTGAACTCATTGTCATGTTCAAGAAACCAGTCTGAGATGATTCCAGCTTTATGACATGGCGCATTATCCTGCTGAAAGTAGCCATCAGATGTTGGGTACATTGTGGTCATAAAGGGATGGACATGGTCAGCAACAATACTCAGGTAGGCTGTGGCGTTGCAACGATGCTCAATTGGTACCAAGGGGCCCAAAGAGTGCCAAGAAAATATTCCCCACACCATGACACCACCACCACCAGCTTGAACCGTTGATACAAGGCAGGATGGATCCATGCTTTCATGTTGTTGACGCCAAATTCTGACCCTACCATCCGAATGTCGCAGCAGAAATCAAGACTCATCAGACCAGGCAACGTTTTTCCAATCTTCTACTGTCCAATTTCGATGAGCTTGTTCAAATTGTAGCCTCAGTTTCCTGTTCTTAGCTGAAAGGAGTGGCACCCGGTGTGGTCTTCTGCTGCTGTAGCCCATCTGCCTCAAAGTTCGACGTACTGTGCGTTCAGAGATGCTCTTCTGCCTACCTTGGTTGTAATGGGTGGCAATTTGAGTCACTGTTGCCTTTCTATCAGCTCGAACCAGTCTGCCCATTCTCCTCTGACCTCTGGCATCAACAAGGCATTTCCGCCCACAGAACTGCCGCTCACTGGATGTTTTTTCTTTTTCGGACCATTCTCTGTAAACCCTAGAGATGGTTGTGCGTGAAAATCCCAGTAGATCAGCAGTTTCTGAAATACTCAGACCAGCCCTTCTGGCACCAACAACCATGCCACGTTCAAAGGCACTCAAATCACCTTTCTTCCCCATACTGATGCTCGGTTTGAACTGCAGGAGATTGTCTTGACCATGTCTACATGCCTAAATGCACTGAGTTGCCACCATGTGATTGGCTGATTAGAAATTAAGTGTTAACGAGCAGTTGGACAGGTGTACCTAATAAAGTGGCCGGTGAGTGTAGTATTGCTGTTGTTTTTCTAAAGCATTCTTGGCGGTTTAAAAAAAAAAAAAAGTAAAATGGCTGGACGACCCCTTTAACTATTCTAAATATTCTGTCCATGTCACCCCCAGTTTATGAGACCCAGTTCTCTATAATATATTGATTTGATTTTTGAAAGAAATTAAATCAATATTCAGAGCTGCTTACTGCAGCGATGCTCCTTTTAAAGGGATTCTGTCAGCTAGTTTAAGCCTATAGAGCTGAGGACATGGGCTGCTAGATGGCCACTAGCCCGTCCACAATATACTTTTCCTATTGCTGTGTGTGTCTTTGTTTAGTAAAAAAAACGATTTTATTCATATGCTAATTCTGGTTATAAGGAGCCCAAGGGGCGGTTACCAATGTTCCTGGATCCCAGTCGTGCCCACTGTGAAGGAGCCCAGCACCGCCCCGCATTCTCTCATCTCCTCCTTGCTCCCCCGACTTCACGCATTTAGAGCGCCGTAAACTCGCGCATGCGCGAGTACGCCGCTTGTCAGTGCTGGTAAACTGTTCCTTCCCTGTGCTGGCATCAGCATCAGGGAACGAACTGCGCATGCGCGAGATGGCACGCGCGAGATTACAGCGCTCTGAAAGCGTGAAGTCGGGGGAGCAAGGAGGAGATGAGAGAATGCGGGGCGGTGCTGGGCTCCTTCACAGTGGGCACGACTGGGATCCAGGAACATTGGTAACCGCCCCTTGGGCTCCTTATAACCCCTATTAGGATATGAATGAAATAGTTTTTTTTTACTAAACAAAGACACACGAAGCAATGAGAAAAGTATATTGTGGACGGGCTAGTGGCCATCTAGCAGCCCATGTCCTCAGCTCTATAGGCTTAAACTAGCTGACAGAATCCCTTTAAGGCTCCATTCACACGTCCTGTTTTTCTTTCCTGATTCGATCCTGATTTTTCAGGACCCATTGAAATGAATGGATCCAGATCAGGATCGAATCGGGAAAGAAAAACAGGACGTGTGAATGGAGCCTAAAGGATGGAGCTGTATTGTTTCGGTGGAAGATAGGCCAGCAACATGAAATTCCCAGAGAAACCCTTTAAATGACCTCTGTTAATTGTTTCTCTGCCATGTGGTTGACTTTTTATTAGTGGAGTGTTGTACCTGAGCTCATGAAATCTATTCTTCTACGTGTACTGTTTGTGTTGTGTTGTATTACTTTCAGCAATCTGTCATCCATATATATGCTCTGTGTAAAATTGGTTTTACATTAAATATAATAGGATATTTTCAACGCCACTGTAAATCATAGCACTTCAAACTTGGCTTAAAACGTTGATAAATCTATTCTTTGTACCTAGTGCTGATGAAGTGCCTGAAATGTAACATATGGTTCGTGGCTTAGGGTGTTTGACAAGAGGAACCAGGCGAAAAGGTCTTAAATTATATGTGTTAAGCTAAACTCATATCTTAAAGAAAACAGGAAAATATGTTAAAACTATGAAATCAAGTGAGATAAAATACAGCTTATAGTGAGGTGTGTAAATGTGGCATAAGAAAGAAGATGACAAGATAAGTAGGATCTTAAATCAGCATGTAACCTTGTCCAAGGGCAGTTTACTTTACAAGTGTTTACAGCATTAGGCATCATATACTAGCAATAAATGAATGCTAGTCAGCCGAACCCTCTATAGAGGGCCATTACCGGCCCACGTAAACCCTGCAAGGCCCAGGAAGTGGTCTGGAATCCCGACTTTGCCCAAAAATGTTACTGTGATCCATGTTGTTGAGATGGGTTGGACATGTAGACCCTTTAAACGGAATATGTGACCACATCCCTGTAACTAAAGTCAGCTGCTTGTTCAGCATGTTGTAATGCTCCTTGTGCCATCCTTATCTGTGCAACCAATTCCGAGAGATAAGGCTTTCAATTTTAAGCTAATTAGCTCCTTGATGCAACAGTGATGTTGCAGTTGCACCCGAGGCTTCGGTCATTCTCCTTGCTGCCCGCCCCCCACAGATTTGAATGACAGGGCCAAGCTGTGTGGACATACTCATTCATGGCCCTGAAATCTTGCAGTGCGTTTGGCGCACACACAGTACATGGCTGGAGACCAATGGGTAGATGGAATCTCTCTGACCAGCAATCTCTGGTGATCTATAAAAATGTGCCAGTTGCTTTGCATCACATTTACTAACCGCTTTACACTCTTGTCTAAGCATTTTACGACACGTCTGGCAAGGGTGGGGATTCACATGAAAGGGGCATGACTTTGCTGACAAATTTTGAACCATGGGCAAATTTTTTGGTCCATGAAAGGAATAATAGCATATATCTGTAGCAGGATTTACAATAATCCAAATTTACAAAGGTCTGTGCCACCAAATAGTAAATTTGTCTTGTTAAGACTGTGATTTGTATTCTTATAAAGTGCAAAGTAGTACACTATTAGTAAATCTGCCCCACTCACTGTGTGAAAAGTGCCCTTGTCGTCAATTTTGACCCCATCCACTTTCACTCACCAAACTCATATTACCGCAGGTACTAAAGAGTTGTTTCTGAAGATCGCTCTTTCAGACCACTCCTGGCAACCGCTCCATCTGTTTCCTACACATATATTCTTTGTCATGTCACTGTATATAATGTAATTTTATAATGCTAAAATCACAGAAAATAATGCACTATAACAATAGATGCAAACACAACATATGGACTAAGCCCTCACTCTACTGATAAAATCTGAGACTCTTAGCCAATATATTTTGATCAAAACACATCTGTGCCCACCCACCCATCGCCTTGGTGGTCTCAGTTTTGGCAGGTCCTACGCTAAACCTACCTATGCAGTTGGGCATCTACATTCAGGAGATCAGACCCTGCACATATAGTGTGCTGCTCCTATTCACCTATACGTGTTTCCAGCAACCAATAAGAGGAGGAGTACACAGAGCTATATGTACCACCTTAATCAAGGTCGCCTCTTAGGTGGTGCAAAAGTGCATATGAATGCTACTCCTAGCATGCTACTCTATAGAAGCACATTCACACCTGAAGGTGCCACTCCTTCAAGACATATCAAAAAAGTCACGGAAAAATATATGTGCAGGGTCAGCTCTCCTAAACATAGATGTAGAACTGCATAGGTGGGTTTAGCGTAGGGCCTGTCTGAACTGAGACCACCGTGGCACTGGGTAGGTGGGCACAGATGTGTTTTGATCAAAATATATTGGCTAAGAGTCTCAGATTTTATCATTAGAGTAAGGGCTTATTCCATATGTTGTGTTTACATCTATTGTTTTAGTGCATTATTTTCTGTGATTTTATAAATGTAGCCTTGCACATCCACACATTTTACTATCATATCTTGCAGGATGTTTTTGTAATTTTATAATGCTATTGCGGGCGCCCTGACAGTAAAATCTTTTAGTCCTCCTCCCAGACAGGAGGAGTTCGGACTTCGGGCCCCGTGACAGCCACTTTCATTGCTTCCACTCTGGTTACACTCCTGCTTCTAGGTGTTTCTTGAGCAAGGAAGTAACCTGCGATCTTGCTAGCAATCTCTACCATCTAAGCTTGCCTGATGTCTGAAACCTCCAGTATTTGGGGGTTACTATCTCTCCTTGCACAGCGCCTTAATCAGTGTGAGGAGGCTTATAGGCCATACATACTCCTGCCAATTAAGGCGCCCGCCCCTAGGAGAGGTAGTAACCCCCAAATGACTTAGGCCTCTCACCCAGATAAGTCAGTACTCTCTTCTCTGCACTGATGAGGGGAAATCACCCTGAAGCAGCTGTCTGCAGAAAAGGTGCTGGCTTTTTTAATATTCGAGTCATGCAGGGGCGTAGCTAGAAGTGACTGGGCCCCCCAATCCTAAACCCCCGCCCCCCCCTCCCCACTTTGCAACTCCCTCCTCCCATGCAAATCCCACTCCTATGGCTAGTCACGATCATTCTCTCAGACCAGGCCAGGCTGCCACGCCATCCTTTCCTATATAATATATCCTCATGCTCATATTCTGAACGGAGACTCCCTCCATTCATTTTTTATGTGGCCGCCACAAAATTCCGTGCTCTGGCTTGGCTATTTCTGTGAGCTAAGTTGACAAAAAAAATGGCTGTTTTGGCACTGTTGTTATTTTATTTTTTTTTATGATATTTACCTGAGGGGATTGATCATGTCATATTTTTATAGAGCAGGTTCTTACAGACGCAGCTATACCTAATATATGTCTGTTTTTCTTTTTTTTCTGTTTTTTATCATTTTCTATGACTTTATTATGGGAAAGCTGCATTTTTTTTAACTTAAAACCTAGGTATCCTACAGGTTAATACTAAAAGAAAAATAAGAAACAGCTAAAGCACAAAATGAAACCAAAAATACTGTATTTTTTTTACATTTACATGTACAGAGTTGTGTGAGGACTATCTGTACTTTATATTGATACAGTATGTTGGAGTGTGTATGAGTTTTTAAGCAATATTATTTAAATTTTTTGTAGCATGCAATCATAATTGTGATATAAAATTACAGCATGTTGCAGGAAAACTACAATTCCCAGCAGGTCCTGAAGGTTTGCATCTCACAGGGCATGTTAGGAGTTGTAATTTCCAGAGGGGAATGCAGTAAAATGTGAAAGTATATTTTTATTAAACTTAGAGCTGGGCGATATGGCCAAAAAAAAGAAATCTCGATTTTTTTTTTTTTAATTTTGGACGATTCACGATTTAAATCTCAATTTTCTTATGTTAGTAAAAATATAAAAAAATAAATAAAAAATGCCTACTGTGGCCCCACCAGACCTCACATCAGCTCACTATACCCCATCAGACCTCAGATCAGCCCACTGTGCCCTCATCAGACCTCAGATCAGCCCACTGTGCCCTCATCAGACCTCAGATCAGCCCACTGTGCCCTCATCAGACCTCAGATCAGCCCACTGTGCCCCCATCAGACCTCAGATCAGCCCACTGTGCCCCCATCAGACCTCAGATCAGCCCACTGTTCCCCCATCAGACCTCAGATCAGCCCACTGTTCCCCATCAGACCTCAGATCAGCCCACTGTGCCCCCATCAGACCTCAGATCAGCCCACTGTGCCCTCATCAGACCTCAGATCAGCCCACTGTGCCCCCATCTGACCTCAGATCAGCCCCTGTGCCCCCACAGACCTCAGATCAGCCCATTGTGCCCCATCAGACCCCACATCAGCCCATTGTGCCCCATCAGACCCCACATCAGCCCAGTGTGCCCCCATCAGACCCCACATCAGCCCAGTGTGCCCCCATCAGACCCCACATCAGCCCAGTGTGCCCCATCAGACCCCACATCAGCCCAGTGTGCCCCCATCAGACCCCACATCAGCCCATTGTGCCCCATCAGACCCCACATCAGCCCATTGTGCCCCCCATCAGGTGAGATATTTTTTTTATTTTATATGTCGGGCGCCATTTTAGGAAAATCGAATATTGTGCCCCATCAGACCCCACATCAGCCCATTGTGCCCCATCAGACCCCACATCAGCCCATTGTGCCCCATCAGACCCCACATCAGCCCATTGTGCCCCATCAGACCCCACATCAGCCCATTGTGCCCATCAGCCGCGGCGCAGGACAGGTGAGATATTTTTTTTATTTTATATGTCGGGCGCCATTTTAGGAAAATCGAACATTGTGCCCCATCAGACCCACATCAGTGCCCCATCAGCCCCACATCAGCCCATTGTGCCCCATCAGACCCCACATCAGCCCATTGTGCCCCATCAGACCCCACATCAGCCCATTGTGCCCCATCAGACCCCACATCAGCCCATTGTGCCCCATCAGACCCCACATCAGCCCACTGTGCCCCCATCAGACCCCACATCAGTCCCACTGTGCCCCCATCAGACCTCAGATTAGCCCACTGTGCCCCATCAGATCTCAGAGCAGCCCAAAATGCCCCCTTCAGACCTCAGAGCAGCCCAAAGTGCCCCCTTCAGACCTCAGAGCAGCCCAAAGTGCCCCCTCCAGACCTCAGAGCAGCCCAAAGTGCCCCCTCCAGACCTCAGAGCAGCCCAAAGTGCCCCCTCCCAGACCTCCAGATCAGCCACCCTCATAATAATAAAAAAAAAAAATCCCTTACCTGTCCTGCGCCGCGGCTCCGCTCCAGGTCCTGCGCTCTGTGTCTTCTATCTCAACTGACTGCGTGCAGCGTCAGGTCAGAGTGCGCGCACTACGTCCTGACGCTGTATGCGGTCAGGACAGTGCAGCGCCTCCCCGGAAAAGAAGAGGAGCGCCGGACACCGGAGTGGAGCCGCGGCGCAGGACAGGTGAGATATTTTTTTTATTTTATATGTCGGGCGCCATTTTAGGAAAATCGAATTCACGATTTTCCTAAAAAATAAAATCGTGAGCCTTGCAATTGGCGAATTAATCGAATTAATTTGATTAATCGCCCAGCCCTAATTAAACTATAGATTTACCTTTATCATACTGTCTTGGGGAACCAGAGGCAACCTGTGGCAGCTTCTGTTTCATGGGGGACACAGCAGCAGCACCACCAGCAGCACGTCTGCACACTCAGGAGACAGTAAAAGCCCGCCGCCGCGCTGTGCAGATTCCACAATATGGGCAGGAGACAGGGCTGTATGAGGACACAGCGTGCGTGCAGCGCAGGAGGAAAGGAAGCGCAGGTACCGCACTGCACAGATCAAGAGGCGGAGCCTGGTGTCCACTGAAAGATGGCAGCACAAGTATCACTGCAGGGCAAGTTAAGTGGCAACGTGATCGTTACAGTCAAGATCATCCTGCCACCTTCTGTATTTCTGTGAAGCTCTGCTCTTCTTATGGAAGCGGGGAGCAGCAGCGCTTGCCAGCAGAAAGCTGTGGCTGCCTGCCGCTGCTGATTAATATGTAGACTGTAACTAGGCACGGGCTCCCCAGTAGGCCAGTCCGAGCCTGATGGGGGGCGGGGGGAAGGATGATGATGGACAACAGGCCGGACGCAGGCCCCCAATGTGACCGCCCTGAAAAACAATTACCGTCTTTCGCCCCATAAGACGCACTTTTTCCCCCCAAAAATAGGGGAAAAATGCTCCTGCGTCTTATGGGGTGAATGCTAATGAGCGCTTCCATTATGGAAGCGCTCATTAGCACCGGAGGACAAGGAAGCGGTGAAGACTCTGTACTTACCGCTTGCTGGTCCTCTGTTCAGCTGTGCTATGCTGCGCACAGCGTGAGGGCGCTCTGTGTCCTCACGCTGTGCGCGCCGGGTCACAGCACAGCCGCAGCAGGAAGAAGACAGAGCGCGGGCGGAGGAGCGGCGGCGTCCAGAAGCAGGAGAGGTAAGTCGCTTTTTTATTTTAACTGAGGCATGCTGGGGGCTAATGTCGGCTAATAAGAGCATGGGAATCATGGGATCATATGGAGGCTAATAAGAGGCATGGGGAATCATATGGGGGCTATTAAGAGGCATGGGGAATCATATGGAGGCTAATAAGAGGCATGGGGAATCATATGGGGGCTAATAAGGGGCATGGGGAATCATATGGGGGCTGAATTCAGGCATGGGGAATCATGGGGGCTGAATACAAGCATGAGGAATGATATGGGGCTGAAGAGAGGCATGGGGCTCTTATCTGATGTCTGATTGGGGGTCATTCACATTGGGGTCTGAGCTGGGGTCTGATCTGAGGTTTTATTAACATTGGGGGTCTAATTGCAGCTGTGAGCTGAGGTCTGATTAACATTGGGGGTCTGATTGCTGGTCTGATTGCTGGTCTGACCTGAGGTCTAATGAAAAATATTTTTTTCTCATTGTCCTCCTCTAAAATCTCTGCGTCTTATGGGCTGGTGCGTCTTATAGGGCGAAAAATACGGTATAATCATGATGTTAACTTATCTAACTAAGACACTGCTCCCGGGCGGCCGGGCCCCTTGTCAGCCTGGGCCCTGAAGCAGTCGCTTCCCCGGTAGTTACACCACTGGAGTCATGTCTCAAGGCCTATTTAAAGGGTTGAACAGTATCATCTTCTGTACCCAGCAAAGATGTCAGTCAAACCTTGATGGGAGAGATTACTGTCAAGATCAGCACAAAAGAAATGACTTACCATCACTTGTAAAGTAATGTGCATAAGACACACATTGCTGGCACACACAAATATGTTCAGAAATGGCTCTCTAGCCTTTATGTTGAGTTGGTCACCATTTTGTAGTTCAATAAACTGCTGCTATTCTCGATTTAAGAGGGAATAGGAGAAAATAGGCCACACTTATCAATACTGTCTAATAGGAGTGTTGCAGCTTTTCTTTCTCCAGAATAGTAAGAAATGAAAGCTGTACTGTCCGATGCTGTGGGCAGCAAAGCTTGTTTTTCTGTAAGGTAGTTCTGATAAATTAGTCCCTCATTGCGTGTATGACATGTCAACCAGTTATGTCATAAGGTCCCATTAATGGGATCGAGGAGCAGGGGCTTCCACCATTGTCCTTAATAAAAGGTTACACCACCCAATTACTCTCTAGTAGTTATTTTGGAAATATCACCATGTAGCCATGGGTGAGTGACACATCTTCTGGACCACCATTGATTTGACCTTCAGGTCCAGTTGACAGTTCAGATATTACAGCATTAGGAAAGCCACTTAGAATTTTTGCTAAGAGCTATATAGAAGTTTTTATATACCAATATGTTATACATTTTGTAATGATGGTGAATGTGTAATTGGTTGCTCTGGGTTTTTGTGCATCCTTGGAAAATAACCCAAGGGTTTCTGATGCAGCCTCACAAGTACAAAGTCAGATAAAAGGAGTTCCTCAGTATTGTCAACAGCATTTCTGTTACTAGTCTAACATTAATATAAGACGTCATAACTTTTAGATATGTTTATCTTCAGTCTAATGAAACTGTTTTCTCAATTTACAGTCCATATATGACTGTATGGGTAATTCAGTTCCTTATAGAAAAGATGGAAGCTCTAAAAAATGATAGGTGGAATTTGATTGGTTGTTACGGGCAGCTAAGCCAGTTCTACTTTACACCAGTTTTGAGAAATTTCTCCCCATAATTGTTCAGTGAAATAACAATACTCTGTATCATTTCCGTTTGCAGACTGCTTGACATATTGAGGCTTTTTAATTTTCAAGTTGTCCCTTTAAGAGGAGCCTGTGCCTTGTTTTCCGAACAATGCGGGTGAAGTATTTTATGGCACGCAGAGACTCGAAATGCCAGAGAAAAAACACACAGTGTTTTGCAAACTTAGAAATGTCAGTGTGTAAATGCTTTTGGAATTACATGCCACGGAGTGGACTGATTTAGCTTGACCTGTTTAAAGCTACAAGCAAAATACATTTCCTTTCTGTGATTATTATGAACAGTGTGTGGATGAGCATTAGTGGGTCAAAAAGATAGCAAAGAAAGTCAGAAAAATAAGCCATTGTCACTAAACCATGCTCCTACCGCTGTTCTGTACCAGTAAAAGTCAATAGATTGTTGGTTGAACTTGGTAGAAGAACCTACTAGATGATAAAACTTCACACATTTATTTTTCACAGTTGGAACCAATAAGATGCTGGCAAGGGTTACTCCTTTAAGGTGTCTTGAGTGTGTAGATTAGGAATGACACTATATTTGACCACTTGTATCCTGTATTTTACATTGTCAGTTCTCCCTGAGCTAGTGGACAGAAACTAGCTGCTGCGATTTCTCCCATACACAGCCCACAGAGGATATCCTGCTCCTCTATCACTCTGTAGCACACCCTCAAAAGCAGCAGTGGCATGAAAGACAGAAACTAGCTGTAGTGATGTCTCACATACACAGCACAAAGAGGCGATCCTGCTACTATATCACCCTGTAGCACACCCTCAAATGCAGCAGTGGCATGAAAGACAAACTAGCTGTGGTGATGTCTCCCATACACAGCACAAAGAGGAGATCCTGCTACTATATCACCCTGTAGCACACCCTCAAATGCAGCAGTGGCATGAAAGACAAACTAGCTGTGGTGATGTCTCCCATACACAGCACAAAGAGGAGATCCTGCTCCTATATCACCCTGTAGCACACCCTCAAAAGCAGCAGTGGCATGAAAGACAGAGACTAGCTCCTGTGATGTCTCCCATACACAGCACACAGTGGAAATCCTGAGATAGAAAGCTTACTAGAGTCAGCAGCAGCATTTCTGTGTGTTCCTGCCTCTGTCTACTTCAAGCATCTCCTTCTCCTCCTTCTTCTTCATAGACGTTTATGGGCTGGCACATTCACACTACTGTAACTTGATTCCTGTTCACTTTGGACAATTACTACGTGTTAAAGGGATCCCCTACTAGTAAGCTGATCACAAAATTGCCCTTTTCTGAGGTTCACCAGCAGTGTTGCAGTAGGTGTTACATTTTTCTTTAGCACTGCAACAGGGGAACTGAAGCACTACACCTTGTCCATTTGGATCAGTGGATTGTCTGTTTAATGCAGGGTACCGTAGGTCCTCCAGAGAAGACAGACTTAGGCTAGTTTCACATCCCCCACTTGTTATATCCAACAGCCTGTTCCAGCAGGGTACAGCCTGCCAGATCTGCCTTTATCCGGCATTGCTGGAATATACAGTGTTGCCGTTCGGCCCCATTAACTACAATGTGGACCCGCAGAGATCCGGCTGCAACCCGACAAACATGGCGAGAATCAGCTGGACAAATACCACTGGATGCATATTTGCCAGGTTGCGTCCGGTTCTCCGCCAGTCCCCATTATAGTTAATGGGGCTGGACGGCATCGATGTAGCTTCCAGCAATTCTGGATAATGAGAGATCTGGCAAGGAACAACCTGCCCGATGTAACAAGCGCTAGTGTTAAAGTAGCCTTACTAATGCATCTGTGCCTAAAATCTGTCTATAGGGTTGTGCATATTTCCGCAACTTGGGTGTCTACACTTTTACTTCTAAAAGGGGGCGGAGCCTCATGGGAAAAGGCTGTGGCCTAAGTTGCACCATTTTGTGCCAAAATTACACTACAGTTCTGGTGTAAAATTCTCAAAACAAGCCAACTGATACTTGGTATAGAACTAGAGAAATGTATATCTCTGCACATTTATCATCCAGCCTGAGCCACTGTGATAAATCTGGTGCAGGTCTAGAATGCCTAAGTTTCGGGCATTTATAGGATTCGTGGACCTCTCTTTGTAACCATTCTCCACTCTGGTCAAAAATGAGTACCCTAACAGAGTTCCCCTGCCCCCTTTACAAGGTACATGAAGCAATTTTCATTTTCTAAATTTCTGGAGAACCCCTTTAACCGCTTTATGTCCTGAATATCAGTGCTCCAGACTAAAAAAAATACCTAGGAGCCATTGGCTCCTGAACTGAAAAATTTAGGAGCCAAATTACATTTTAGTCTCCAAATTTAAATACATATAATTATAATTACAAAAAGACTTGGAGGAGAAGATGGAACATCTGGCCCATAATAGAACAGTCCTATTCTTTTTTTTGGGGGGACAAGTTGACTAAAAAATGGCGAATTGTGCGGTTTTTATTTATTTATTTTCAGTTGCGTGTTCACCCCATAAGAGATTTTTTTATATTTTAATAGTATGGACTTTTCGGTATGTAAAATTGGGAAAGGAAGTAATTAAGGAGGCCGTTCAGACTGCCATAGTATTGCGGATCCGCAAAAATCCGCAATACCACAGATTTTGCGGCACCCACGGCCGGCGCCCCGTTCAAAATGTCTATTCTTGTCCACTGTTTTGGACAAGAATAGGACATGTTCTATAATTTCTTGCGGAGCCACGGCAGGCCGCCCATTGAAGTGAGTGTGGCCGCATCTATTTCGCAAAATTGCAGAATAGATGCGGGCGCATTCACACGGTCGTGTTAATGGGCCCTTACACTTAATATATTGGTGTGTGTTGTTTTTTTTTTTTTTTTTTTTTTTTTTTTACTTTTTATTTACTATTAGCCCCCTTAGGGGCTAGAACTCTTGTCCTATTCACCCTAATAGAAATCTATTACGTGAATAGGACTTCACCCTGTCCCTGCTGCCCTGGGCTTTGAGCACACAGCAGCAGGGAGCTTACCATGGCAGCCAAGACTTCAGTAGCGCCCTATTTGCCATGGTAACCGATCGGAGCCCCGCTATTAGACTGCTGGGGCTCCGATCGGAGCTACCACTGCCACCAATGAAGAGGGAAGGGGGGAACCCTGTGGCCACCAATATTTTTATTACTGGGGAGGGCGCACTGCACCACCAATGATGATAACTATGTTTAATACAAGTTCAGGAGGCGGGTGCTGGCTCAGAATCACATAGCCGGCACCCGACCTGTATGATAGGGAGCTGCGATCAGCGGTAGTTAACCCCACAGGTGCCGCACCTGAGGGGTTAACTGCGGCATATCTCAGCTCCCTATCATACAGGTCGGGTGCCGGCTATGTGATTCTGCGCAGGCACCTGCCTCCTGTACTTGTATTAAACATAGTTATCTTCATTGGTGACGCAGTGGCCACAGCCCCTCCCCTCCTCTGCCCTCTCTTCTCTCATTGGTGGTGCAGTGACCACAGCCCCTCCCCTCCTCCGCCTCCTCTTCTCTCATTGGTGGCAGCAGCAGCACAGGGGGGAAGGAGAGACTGCTTCTTTCTCCCCTGTGCTGCTGAGGGAACATGGAGCGCACTGAGAGCAACGCGCACCATGTTTTCTGATACTAGGCTGTGCAGTAGCCTAGTGATTTGGAGCAAATTGCCGCTGTCGACCAGATCGCCACCACACCTCATTGCAGTCAATGGGAATCCAGCGGTGAAGTAGAAGATCCGGCAGGCTGCTCTGTGCTAGAACTGCCGGCCAGATCTCTGAACAGAACTAGGCCTTAGCCAGTTTTCCTTTTACACCCATAAGTGTGTTTCTTTGATATGAGCTATTAAATGTGGAGTAAGACCACCAACGTTTTACCCTGTTCCCGACAGCATAGCCACCTCATATGACACCTTCTCGTCCAGTTATATTAACTAGAGATCCTGCATGGTTCGTGTCCCATTGAGGACTTTGCTTTTCAGTGTTTTTTTTTCCGCATCTGCCACCTGAAAGGTTAATTTTCCATTTTTATTCTTTTGGCAGCGCACAGCCTGTTTTTCCTTCTCCCAAGTTTACCCTCAGTCAATTTGTAATTCTAGAGTAGTAACACTTTAGCAATTTGCATTAAATGTCCTCTGTCCATGACCCCTGTGAAATGGAACAGATATTTTAAAACCTTTAGTTCACAAGATCCGACCAAAAGTCATTTGCACAGTAATGATTTTGCTCAGGCACCCATGGGTGTAACTACTGTCTACAGTACACCCACAAGATGAGCTCAGTAGGACAAAGAAACAAAATTACAAGATGTTACCCTTGCAGGTTTGCAATGTTATGTGCTGCATAGGAAATGGCCAAGTGTTATCGCTTCAGGTTACTTTTCAGTATAATTGTTGTGCTCTGGCACCATCTTGTGGTAAACCAATTTAGTGCATATAATTCTGTATTCTTTACCTTAGGTTAAGATTATGGATGTGCTAATATTGATTACAAATGCAGTGAATTTAGGCATGTGCTTAAATATTTTTTAGAATCTGTAAGACGGTTTCTTAAGGCAGTTCATTTAACCAACACAAGCTAAAAAATGCTAAAATACGCCTGTTGGTTGATTTGCTATACAGACGGTACAGTTCGGGGCAGGTTAAATTTATTTAATATGTTTTACCTGTAAAAAAAAAAAAGCAATTACACTGCATGCGTTTGTTTCTGATGCACTGTTAAACACACCGTCTGGGTAATGAATTAGATCCTCATCCAGCCATGGAGTCCTATAGGGTACATTCAATGCTATGTTATATTTTTAACTGTTTCTGTTACTGATTGACCAATTAAGGGGCATACACTAGTATTCTACAAAACCTGTCTAGAACTAAAGGAATTTGGTAGATTTACTTAGATGTGGTCTTTTTATGTTTCCATAGCTGATCTTATATGAGAGGACCTGGCTGAACCGATGGAAGACAACCATTTTACATGAAGGAGAAGGAACGATAACCAATATTAAATGGCGGGGAAATCTTATTGCCTGGTCCAATAATATGGTAAGACATATAAGACATGGTATAATAAGCATTTTTGTGACTATTATTTACATAGCGCAGATACTCTGCAGATTTTCTGCAGCAGATCTGTGGGTGGAAAAGATCCTTTGTGATTTTGCTATGGAATCATCAGAAAATCCACTTCATATGACCATTCCCCAACCGTTAAATGCCTAAAAAAAATTAAGTTACTTGTCTAGACCATCACCAGCGTGTGCCACCTATAGGAAGGGGCACACATCAATCAATGAAACATCAAGGGGCTATTATAGTTTAAGCAGATGAAGGTTACTCTTTGTTGTGTAATTTTCCACTGTACTTTCTATATCAATTCTGTATGTTTTTCAAGATCTCTGCTTGCTGTCATTCAACGGTGACCTTCACTGTTTACCTCCACGGGATAAAACTCTATCCTGTGCGTGTAATGGACACACAAGTGAATGGGTGAAAATATAAGATTCAGATATGATAAATGGAGAAAATGCATAACTGTACATTATACAAACATATAACTTATTTATAATAATGGTTTAATGTAACACTAGCATGCTAACCATTTCTCAGTATGTCGATAACACTGAAGGAGCTCCAAAGATCACAGTGCAGACCGAAGTAACTGCCTACAGAACCGCCACAGGCTTCATTCACACGTCCGTATGTGTTTTCCGTTCTGTATATTGCGTATCCGCAAAAAAAAAAAAAAAAACGGATGATGTTCCTTATGTCATCCGTGTTTCCGTTTTTTTTGCGGATCCATTGTAACAATGCCTATACTTGTCAGCAAAACGGACAAGAATAGGACATGTTCTATCTTTTTTGCGGAACGGAAATACGTACATACGGAAACGGAATGCACACGGAGTACCTTAGTTTTTTTTTGCGGACCCATTGAAATGAATGGTTCCGCATACGGTCCGCAACAAAAACGGAACGGACACGGAAACAAAATACGGACGTGTGAATGAAGCCTTAGCCGTCACTTTATGGAAGTGGCCAGAAAAAAAGTCATTGCTTAAAGGGAACCTGTCATCTCCGAAACCCCCCCTGAACTAGATTAAGCGTTGTATAGTGTAAGTGGTGCTGAATCCGAATATGTAAGTTTTATCTTCATACTCACTTCCATTCCGACGCTGTGCTCCCACAAACCTGCAGTAAAATGCACTCACTGGACTCCGGTGCTCATTCACATATTGGAGAGGACTCAAAGACGAGTCCTCTCAATGTATTTTACTGCTGGTTTGTGGGAGCACAGCGTCGGAATAGAAGTGAGTATGAAGATAAAAATTACATATTCGGATTCAGCATCACTTACACTATACAACGCTTACTCTAGTTCAGGGGGTGTTTCGGAGATGACAGGTTCCCTTTAAAGAAAAACATCAGAAAACGCTTTTGGAGTTTCCCCAAACCCATGGAAGAAGGTTCTTTGGTCAGTGTAGGCTAAAATTTAACATTTTGCCCATCATAGTAAAACACCATGGGGCACATTTATTATGACCGGCATTTTAGACGTCTGTCTTAATAAAGCCCTAAACTGGCGAAGTTATGAAGAGGCGCAAGCCTCTCTCCATAACTTTGGCGCATCCAGCGCTAGTTCTAAATGTAAGAAAGCTTCCAAGCTTTCTTACATTTAGACCATTTTCTACGCCTAAAACAGGTGTAGTAAATGGTGAACGAGATGGGCTTGCCAGCCCGCCCCCTGCCACGAACACAAACCTAGCATGAGCGGGGAGAAGTCGCAGATAGCAGCGCAACTAACTGCTGCACCGTTATCTGCGCCTGCAATACACCTAATTTAGGCGTATTTCAGCATAGTAAATTACCCCCTATGTGTGATGCAACCCAAAACTTCCCATCACCCCAAGAACACCATTTCCACAGTGAAGTATGGTGGAGGCAGAATCATGTTGTGAAGAGGCTTTTCATCAGCCAGGAATGAAAAACTGGTCAGGATTGAAGGAAAGGTGGATGGCAGTAAATACGGGGTAATTTTTATGGAAAACCTCATCAGTCTGCCAGAGATTTGAGCCTGTGATGGAGGTTCACTTTCCTGCTGGACAGTTATCTTAGGCTCCATTCACACGTCCGTATTTTTGTACATCCTGGAAAACGGTCAGTTTTTTGCGGATCCGTTGTTCCGCAAAAAGCTCAGTTTTTCCAGGACATCCGTTCCGTTTTTCCGTAAAAAACGGAAAGGATGTATCCATATGTCATCCGTTTTTTGCGGATCCGCAAAAAACGGAAGGATGAATAACATCTTTTTTTTTCACCCCTCCTGGAATGGAATCCGCAAATACGGATGACATGCGGATGCCTTTCCGCATGTCTTCCACATTTTTTGCGGATCCATAGACTTTCATTGTGCTACGGACCGCAATTCGGGAGAAAAGTAGGACAGGAGGATTTCTGTTTGCGGATCCGCAAAACGGAACGGAACAGATTAACAGATGCGGACAACATACGGTGCAGTGTCCGCAGATTATCAGGACCCATTGAAATGAATGGATCCGCAAAATATCCACAAAAACCATCCGCAATTGCGATACAGATGCGGATAGATTGCGGATGTTTTAAATGGACGTGTGAATGTAGCCTAAATCATACTGCTAAACTTCAATGGAGGGGAAACATGTCAATGTCTTGGAATAGCCTAATCAAAGCCCAGACCTTCAATCCAATTGAGAATCTGTGACATGACTTGAAGTCTGCTGTACATCAGCCCAACCCATCTAAAGGCCCTTTTACACGGGCCGATGTGTCTCCCTGCCCGAGCGCCGATCAGCGATATCGGCGCTCGGGCAGGGAGCCTTTACACGGCCCGATGAATTGAGCGCCGGGCCGCACGAGTGATCGCTGTATCACTCGTGCGGCCGGGAAGCTCCATACTGTCAGGCGCACATCGCCTGTTTACACAGGCCGATGTGCGCCCGACAGATTGGATCTTTTGTAGAAACCAAAAGATCCAATCAGCCGACGAACGAGAGTTTTAGATTGTTGGAGTCGGAGCAGTTTTGCCTGGAAAAATAGCAGAAGTCCTGTTGTCTAGATGTGCTAAGCTAAGGCCAGATATATATATATATATATATATATATATATATATATATATATATACATATTCGTTAAGAGATCCTGCTGGAGCTGTCTAAATCCGACATTGCCCGACAGTACGGCAATGACTATTAAAGATAATTTCTTCTAGTGGAGATCCGGCCACTACCCAGCACATATGCCGAGAATCAGCTGCAGCAGTTTTTGTTCAGCTGATTCTCAGCATATCTGTTGGGTAGTGGCCGGATCGCCACCAGGCGCCATTATAGTTAATGGGGCCAGCAAGCATTCTTGTACCATCTGGCAATGCTGGGTCCAGAGAGCTCTGCCAGAACAGCCTGCTGGATCTCTTAACGCTTATGTGAAACCAGTCTAATAGAGACATACCCAATACACTTGTACACGTAATTTCCATTATTTCTAGAACTACAGCTTTGCTGTACCCCAGGTAGTGGCAGAATTGACCTACCCTGCAGAATGTAAAACATTTGGGATAAAGAGCTCTCCCCTTAGCTAGCCCTGATTGTTTCCATCATCTAAAAGTGTCACTGAGAATGTGATGAAAGATTTGGTTTCATGAGTTGCTTTCTACATTTCATACAAGCAAAGACTAAGCTGTTATTTAGGTGTCAGGCTGTGTAGTTCAATGTGAAGCAATAGTCAGTACGGATCGGCATTTCAGCAGTGCCCTTTGTCTCGCCTTCAATCACGTAAACCATTACAAAGGATTATGATGGCTAATCACAGTCAATGATCTGTCCCAGCCTGGTCTGCCTTATAGGAACCATTCTGTCTCGACAGGTGAAAATGTTGTCTCAAATGCAGACAATTCCCGGTGGCTTGTTTATGAGCATTGCATTATATCTGTATATCGGACTCATCCACAATATATTTCACAGATATCAAATCTCTTGTATGATGGAATGATAGCATTCATGTTTATCTGTTTATTATGGTGGCTCATGTCTCTGATGACACTCTGCATATATTGTGACATCTCCAAAATTCCCATTGCTCTCAAATTAAAGGAACCTATCATGAGTCAGGACCTTTTAAGGCTACTTTAATATCTGTGTTTTTGCTGTCCGGGTTTGAGATCCGGTATGGGAACTCAAAACCACAGGAAAACGCTTCCATTATAATAACACAGCCGGCTGCATCTGTTCAGAACGGATCTGTTTGTATTATATCGGGAATGAAGAAACCGGATCCGGCACTAAAACCATTGTAAGTCAATGGGCGCCGGATCTGTTTTCTTCATGTACAAAAAAACAGATCTGGCACCATTGACTTACATGGTGTTTGGTGCCGGATCCGGCCTGTTCAGTTTCCCATGCTGCATACAAAAACGCTGCTTGTAGAATGCATTATGGTTTGTTCAGACAAAACTTCTGCCTCTCAAAACCGGACAGCACAACGCAGATGTGAAAGTAGCCTAACCCCCTAAACTGCCACTACTGCAATATTTCAAAACTTGTCACTTAAAGGAGTTTTTTGGGCTACACATATTGATGACCTGTTCTCAGGATAGGTCATCAATGTCAGATTAGTGGGGGCACTAAAAACTTGGCAGCGCCAAAAACTTTACAGTGTATGGAGCTGGAAGCAGAAGGCTGTGATTGCTGGGTAGAGGTCATGCCTGGGGAATGCAGATCGTCTCCCATTCAAGTACACAGGCGCCAGAAACTACACAGTGTATGGCTTATCGGTGGGAGTACCGGTTGTCGGACCCGCGCTTCTCCCCATCTGACTTTGTAGTCCAGACAACTCCTTTTGCTCCTGACACATGATAAATGTGGCACAGTCAATGTGAGCTAAAATTATGGTGCATTTTAATTATTAAATATGCGCCCATAGACATGTAACTGCCGTCTATGAACTCTACACGTCTTTTACATTTAGGTTTAGGAGGTGTTCTGTGTCTGAGGGCCCGGGTCACGCTTTTAGCCACAAGCAAGACTTTTTGTGCAAAGTTGTATCAAGGCGCCCATAAGAGTCAAGTTTTCCTTGGCTGTGCCAGGTGTCTATTTTCAGAAAACATAGTAGAGAAAGTATATGATTTTTTTATTATTTTATATTTCAGGTTTTATTTTTGTTTTTCTAACATATGAAAATTGTCCCACAAGCCAAAGGGTTAAAATTCTTCCTAAAAGCTAAGCATTTACGCAGAGAGTCACACAAACAATAAAAGTTTTAAAAATATGTAAAACGTCATTTTGTTTCCTTTTTAGGGAGTCAAAATACTAGACATAATCACAAGACAAAGGATTACGAATGTGCCCAGAGATGACACGAGCCTACGTCCCGACATGTACCCCTGCAGCCTCTTCTGGAAGGATCATCTCACTCTTGTCATTGGATGGGGGAAATCTGTCAAGGTATTTCCTTCTCTTTTTAGTATTTTACATTTTAAATGTAAATCTGACCATTGGGTAATTGCTTGCTTTTCTCATTTTGTGCTGATTTTAAAGCATACAGTATCTCCACCTTTTATCACCATTAGTGATGAGTGAAGTAATGAAAAATTTGATTCAGCAACTTCACCTAAGTTAGCCAAGAAATTCATTGATTCATTCATTTGTTACAAATTATAAATCAGGTATACCCAGGCCACTCTACCTTAGGGTACGGCCACACAGAGAGGGTTGTGGCCATGCTTAAATGAGTGTTTTCAAGATTAGAAGGCTTCACATGAGCAGTCAGCTGACGGAAGTCAGAACGGATAGTCTGCAAGTAAACTGATTTTTTTTTTTTTTACTGGATGTATCACAAAAACTACTGAAAACTTTTAATAAAGACTAGATGAAAAGAAATAAAACCTTTTTTGGCCAAAACGAATAAAATGCAATCATAGAAAATTGCTCTGAAGGTGTCCATAGATTTTAATAGGGTTTTCTGAGATTTTTTTTTTTTTTTACTGATGACCTATCCTCTGGGTAGGTCATCAGTATCTGATCGGTGGGGGTCCAACACGTGGCACCCGGGACCCCTGCCAATCAACTGTTTGAGAAGGCACTGGTGCTCCTGTGAGCACCGCACAGGAGAACCAGTGCCGTCTCAAACCGCTGATTAGTGTGAGACCCCCACCAATCAGTGGATATTCACTTTAACATACATGATGTCTTCTTATCCATTTATACCAAAAGCTAAATCCAGAATTTTTGTGGTTTCCACTACCCATAGAGCAGTCCACTGTGGGATATCAAATGAACATTAGGCCTATTAGAAAGTAAGGTCTATCTTTTCAGAAATGAATGGGTAACAGCAAATGAATTAGTCATATCCATCTTCAATCCCATAGAAAGAGAAGCCATGACATCAATGTGAACAATGTTAGAATGAAATTCTTAGGGCACATATCTGAAAGTGAAGCTCCTGTCAGCAGTGAACTTGAATTCTGTTGAAGGGTTTGGACCCTTGGCATTATACCATGGCTGGAATAGGGTGGTCAGCATTGGATTACAACAGTCACATGGGATGGAGAAAAACTGGCTAATATCTTGGTCTTGTTGCAGATCTGTTCTGTGAAGGAGCGACATGCCAGTGAAATAAGGGATTTGCCCAACCGTTATGTTGAGATTGGTAAGATATGGTTTCCATTTATGCAGCTATGTCATTTAATTACTCAATACTATTTTCAATACCTAATAATGTCGGTTACATCAGCAAGTTATAATCTTGCTCTGGCCTAGTCCTGTTCACACAGCTGAAGGTTTGTTGCATTGTATCAGTCTACGATTATGAGATAACAACAGCAGTAGTACAAATTACTCTAGTTCACTGACAGCAAGTACAGCTTTTAGAAATGCTAGAAAGGCTAGATCTTTTTTTCTATAGTGTGCAAGCACAACCACCACTGCTGAATTGCAGGGTGGTCGTAACTATGGAAACGAGCAGTGTATAATGTGATGGAAAATGAATCCAGCCAGCAAAGGATATTATGGACATTACAATACATTAGTAAGTGGCTTGTATTAACTTTCTCTCCATGATAAATGCCATTTGCTGGGGTGAGACAACATAGAGAATATACAAAGGCAATAAAAAGCATTCTCAGCAGTTTCTCCTTTATTTTCCTTAAAATACATATAAAGGAGTCTTCAATATGTGTCTCAGAATATCAGCTCCCGCCTCACATTCCTGTGAGGTAAGCGGACACTGCCCCACATATCCCCACATATCATTGAAACATGGATCAGTGGGATATTAAAGGCATTGTCCTGACTACGCATATTGATGACCTATCTTCAGGATAGGCCATCAATATCAGATCCACGGGGGTCCGACACCTGGTAGCGGTTGGTGCCAGAAACTATACAGTGCACGGAACTGGAAGCGGACAAATCCATACATTGTGTAGTGGTCGTTCTGGAGTACTGCAGCTCCGCTCCCACAACTGCTCAGTGTACAGAGTCTTCTGCTTCCTCTCCATACATTGTATAGCTTCCAGGGCCATGGCTGCCGGAAACAGCTGATCAATGGAGGTAGCGGGTGTCAGACTGATGCTGATGATCTATCCCGAGGATGGGTCATCAATACCATTTTGAATTTCCACAAGACTGGTTTGTTTCAGAAGAATGCACAGTGGATTATGGTTTTGCATTGATTATAGCATAAAAAAATTAAAACTTTACGTTTTTCTTTTTAGTAAATGAATATTCCATAAAGTGGTTTAGATTTGGTAATCCTGTGCTGTTTGTGTTATGTCTGATGTCAGTTCCTTCATGCTCCTGTTTTTCACATTCCTTTGAAGACTGAACTTGTTTCACGTCTCCGAGCAAAATGTGGGAAGCGAGATTCATTTTTAGTTGTGATATAGTGGGTCGGAAGCCTTCCTCAGTAATATAGCCTCTGGATGAGCGATATCTTGGCAGGTTGCCTCATGTTTATGCTCTTTTATAGGAATGTTTTTGTAGATGACATTTTGATATTGTAATGCTGCTTGTAATGACCACATTACAATAAGAGCTTGGGGAAGTTATCAGACAGCTGTAACACAGCCACATTATGCATCTGGATGATGACCGCAATACCTGGACCTCTCTGGGACCTCACAATGTCTTGATATGCCGTCCAGAACACAGGCTTTAAAATGTGGTCACCTTTTAGCTGTTTGAGTATGTTCAGCTGATTATTTTCTTAAAGTGACTTCAGGATTCTAAGGGCTCGTTCACACTATGTTTTTTTGGCAGTGTTTTCTGCGCAGAATCCGCACCATAAAAACAGCTGTAAGAAGCTTCCCATTCATTTCATTGTTAGGCAGAAATTACTTTTTTGTTTCCATGCTGAAAAAAACAGCATGGAAAAAAGAAGCAGCATGTTCTATTTTGGGTCGGAATCTGCGCACATTCTCCCTCTGAAATGAATGGGAAGCTGAAAAAATTATAAGTTGAAAAAATTGCGCCCCAAAAAATGCACTAGAACCGCATCGAATCAGCGCCTAAGGGTACTGCCACGTGCTCAGGTTTTTTTTATGTAGTTTTTGAAGCCAAAACCAGGAGTGGATTAAACAAGAGATGGAGATATCTGTCCTTTATACTTTCTCTTCTGTCATGATCCACTCTTGACTTTAAAAACTGCATTAAAAAACCTGAATGTGTGGCAGTCCTCTTAGAATGTTATATAACCATTACTTACTCACAGCTGTCACTTCATGTATTCTCTGTGGGACTACCAGCAGTCCACAAATGGAGCAGCCGCATACGGTACATACTCAACCTGCCCCTTCATTCAGATGTTCTTGAATAAGTGGTGGTCCCAGAGGTCAGCCCTCACTAATCAGATAGTCATCCCCTGTCCTGTGGATTGGGGATGACTTTTAAACTTGACACAAGGGGACTTAGAAGGGCTTTCCGAGACTTAAATACTGATGACCTATCAGTGTCTGATCAGTGGGGGTCTGACACCCACGACACCGGATGATCAGCTGTTTAAAAAGACGCCGGTGATCCAGTGAGCGCTGCAGTCTTCTTTCTGCTCACCAAGCACAGGGCCGTACATAGTATAGCGGCTGTGCTTGGTATCACACTCATTCACTTCAATGGAGCTGAGCTGTGTCTAGGCCTTGTGACCAGTGAACATGTCACTGGTTTAGGGAAAGCTGAGAGAAGGCTGCGGCACTACTGCGAGCGTCACTGCTTTCTCAAACCCCTGATCGGTGGACACTGGGACCCCAACGATCAGTATAAAAGTCTCAGAAACCCCCTTTATAGGGGTTGTGTTATAAAATACTTTCACTTTTAGGTGTGTTTTCATCAATTAACCACTTTCCATCCGGGCCATTTACCCCCTTCCTGACCAGGCCTAATTTTGCTAATCTGACATGTGTTACTTCATGTGGTAATAACTTTGGAACGCTTTTACTTATCCAAGCGATTCTGAGATTGTTTTTTTGTAACACATCATACTCTATGACAGTGGTAAATTTAAGTCGATATGTTTTACTTTTATTTATAAAAAAATCCAAAAGTTAACAAAAAATTGAAAAAATTCACTGTTTTCTAAATTTGAATCTCTCTGCTTTTAAGACAGATAGTGATACCTCATAAAATACTCATTGGCATTCCCCATATGTCTACTTTATGGTGGCCTCATTTTGATATTGTAATTTTATTATTTTTTTAGGACAGTAGAAGGTTTAGAATTTTAGAAGCAATTTTTGGAAATTTGCAAAATCAACTTTTTTAAGGACCAGTTCAGTTCTGAAGTCACTTTGTGGGCTTACATAATAGAAACCACCCATAAATGACCCCATTTTAGAAACTACACCCCTCAAACTATTCAAAACTGGTTTTAGAAATGTTGTTAACCCTTTAAGTATTCCACAGGAATTCCACAGAAATTTTAGAATTTCACTTTTTTTGCAGATTTTCCATTTTAATCATCTTTTTCCTGTAAAACATCAAGGGTTAACAGCAAAACAAAACTCAATATTTATTACCCTGATTTTGTAGTTTGCGGAAACACCCCACATGTGGTCGTATACAGCTGTATGGGGACACAGCAGGGCACAGAAGTCAAGGAGCTCCATATGGTTTTTGGAGGGCAGATTTTTTTGGAATGGTTTTTGGGTACCATGTTGCATTTGAAGAGACCCTGAGGTATCTCCACAGTGGAAACCCCCAAAAAGTGACCACATTTTATAAACTACACCACCCAGGGAATTTTTAAGGGGTGAAGCAAGCACTTGACCCTACAGGCGTTTCATACAATTTATAACCCTTGGCTGTGAAAATGAAAAATTAATTCTTATTTTTTTTTACAAGAAAATGGTGCGTTGGGCCCAAACTCTTTTTCACATAAGATAACAGGAGAATATCCCACCACAATTTGCTCCCCATTTTCTCCTGAATACAATAACACCCCAATTGTGGTCGTAAACTGTTATTTGGGGATACGTCAGGGCTCAGAAGGGGAGGAGCGGCATCTGCATTTTCTAACATGGAATTTTTTGTCATGGTTTTTAATAGCGATAACTTTTAAATTTTTTTGTGGACTGAGCTGCGTGAGGGCTTATTTTTTGCGGGACAAGCTGTGCTTTTTATTGGCACCATTTTGGGGTACATTTGGCTTTCTGATCACTTTTTATCAAATTTTTGTGAGGTTAAGTCACAAAAAAAGCAGTTTGGTGTCATTTTTCTATATTTTTTTTTTTTACACCGTTCACTTGATGGGGTAGATCATGTGATATTTTTATAGATCCGGTTGTTATGGACGCAGCGATACCAACTGTGTCTATTTTTTTTTATTTTTTTACCTTTTACACAATAAGAGCATTTTTCTGGCTTTGATCTTGTGTGGGGGCTCATTTTTTGCTGGATAAGGTTACGTTTTTATTACTACCATTTTGGGATACATACGACTTTTTGATTGTTTGATATTATGTTTTTTGGTCGGTGAGGCGACAAAAAAAAAGCTGTTTTGGCATAATTTTTATTAGATTTTTTACGCAGTTCACTTGATGGGGTAGATCATGTGATATTTTTGTAGAGCCAGTTGTTATGGATGCAACGATACCAAATATGTCGATTTGTTTTATATTTTTTTTTACGTTTTACACAATAAGAGCATTTTTAGAAAAAAATCGTGTTTTTGTGTTGCAATTTTTTTAGAGCTATATATTTTTCATTTTTCTGGCTATGATCTTGTGTGGGGGCTTATTTTTTACAGGATGAGGTGACGTGTTTATTGCTACCATTTTGGGATTGATTGGTATAATGTTTTTTGATGAGGTGAGGTAATTAAAAAATATGTTTTGGCGTAATGTTTTTTTTTTTACGGCGTTTAACTGATGGGGTAGATCGTGTTATTTTTATAGAAAATAACAAAATATGTCTATTTTATTTATTTTTATTTGTAACATTTTTTAAATTACATATTTGGGGGAATACGCTTTAATTATTTATTTTTTATTTTATTTTACACTTTGTGTCCCACATAAGGTCATACAAGGCCTCTGGGGGACATTTAACTTCACTTTTTATTTTTTTCACACTATTGATTTCTCCTGTAACTGGGGCTGACATAGTCTCCCCAGTTACAGGGGAAATACACCCCCAGAGAGGCTGTACAGCATAATACTAGACCCGGCAGCTGCTGCACTCAGCCGGCCCCAGCGGTCACGTGACCACCAGGCCGGGACAGGAAGTGGCATAGCTCGTTGAGCGCTGTGTATACAGTGATCTAGAAGGCAGGGACTCCTGGGAATGGTCCCTTCCTTCTCTATGGAGTACCCTGCTGTCACTGATGGTTGGCGAATAACTTTGGAATAAGGCAGTTTTGATAGATGGTGTATTTGGGAAAAGTAATATAACAGTTACACAAACCCTTTAACTAACTAAACCTTTACTGAAACCAGGAAGATGCAGCTAAGAGAATTCTGCACCTTCCAGTCTTATCAGCAGTGTTTTGCTTTTACAATATACGGAGTACGGATTGTGGATGCTCTAGGGCTGTACTTTTTATCCTGGAAACGGTAGAACAGAGCTGATGACACCAGAAAGCGAAGTGCACCCTGAAAAGTGCTTCTGTACCTTTGTGGTTTCAGCAAAGGTTTAGGTCCCCTTTAAAGAAGACCCCTCACTTCTCCTTACATGTCTGTTTTAGTAACTACTTGCATTCCCCATGTAAATACATATATATCTTTTATATATCTTTATGTTGTGCCAGCCCTCTATATTTCCTGCTAGAAGTTTATGAATGAATTACTGCCAGCAGTCTGCAATAAAGTTCCATTTGGGTGTTACCAGTTGGAGGTGTGCAGCTGCATGGTCTGGCACTGCCCAATCAGTGCTGAGGTGTCGGATGGTGCAGGGACACACCCCAATTGGTAATACCTAATTGGACCCAGTTATTCCTTTAGAAGGAATAATAAAGGAATGGCACAACATACAGGTATGTAAAAAGGTGCTACAGAATTTTTATGACATGGGGCAGGAGAGTTGACAGGTCCTCTTCAATCATGATGTACTTCTGTATCTTATTACCATTGTGTATCTTAATAACTTTGATTTCTCTTTTTAGTGTCACAGTTTGATACAGAATTCTTCATTAGTGGAATAGCGCCTCTCTGTGACCAGTTTGTGATGCTGTTTTTTGTAAAGGAAACTTCTGATAATACGGTAATTGCCTCTTTCTATATACAAGTTAAATGAATACTCTTATGCACTTCAGTAATATGGCGTCTTGTCACCACTGTGGTGCACACTGATTCACAGACGGTTCACAAGTGAAATGCGCATTCTGATTGGCTGGATCTTCTCATCCATTGTGTGTGCCAATCTGTCGCATTTTAAGGTAAAAGTGGTTGCAAGTTAAAATGGCCCAGGAAAGACAATTTTCATATAGGGACTACTGTACGTATGTATTCTGATGAAGAAAAAAGTACCGTAATCTATATTATAATTATGTTATAAATAATCATTCATATTATCTCTGTATGATAGCAGTAGTTCAGGCAAGATGACCATCCTCCATAATCATGTGTAGTGTACAGAATAAATGCTGCAGTCAGATAATAAAACAGATTAGAAAATAAAAATCGGTTTTAGTATCTTGTTTTAATTATTGAATTAAGATCTAAGTAATAAATTCCCTAGAGGAAGTCTGTCTGTAGTTTAGATTGCGTTAAACTGCTGATGGCACTAGGTACAGACTGGGATAATTAGAGAAAATATAACTATTGTGGAGCTTATCATCAGGAGCAGTGGAAATATGAACTTTTATTCTGCTGGGTTCTTCTCTTGCCGAGTAGGAGGGTCTTCAATTTGAAGTGCTCTCTATTCTCTGCATTGAGCTGCTCCGCAGCCCTTCCTCTCTGCTTTGTGTGACTGCTGTAGCTGTCAAACCACTACAGCTGTCACCCAGAGGAGAGGGGCTGTGAAGCAGCTCAATGCAGACAACAGAGAGCACTTCACAGTGAAGATCCTCCTCCTTGGCATTTGCAAGAGAAGAACCCAGCAGAATAAAAGTTCATATTAACACTACTCCTCATGGTAAAAACGCCACAATAGGTATGTTTGCCCTGAGGACTTCACAGTGAAGAGCCTCCTTCTTGACACTTGCACGAGAAGAATGCAGCAGAAAAAATGTTCATATTAACACTACTCCTGATGATAAAAGCTCCTGAATAGGTATGTTTGTACTACTCCCTAGTGCTGTCAGCAGTTTAACATGTACAGAACTGCTGACAGACTTTATTTAAGTACTGTACCCAACACAAAGGCACTCTCATCTATGTGGCTGTGTTTGGTACTGCAGCCTAGCCACAACAATTACTGTACTTGAGTAGGCCTGAGCTTCAGTACTAGATACTCCTGCATGGGCATGAATGTGGTATGTTTGTCACTGCAGTAAAGCAGTTGAAGATAGTCTTTGGCGTTGTTCATAAATGGTACATCTTGGAACAACCATTTCTTTTTTACGTCAGTGTTCCTTCAGTATATTGGAGCTATTGTTTATTGTATTACATGTCATTTAGTATTTTTTAACCCTTGGGTAAAAACGTAAACTATAGTTTTAGTTATGTAACAAATGCTCGGCTTCTTGTCCCAGAGTAAAGAGCTGTGTGCCAGGCCTCGACTGGATATCATTCAGCCTCAGGCGGATTCCTGTGAAGAGGTGTCCTCGGATGCTATAACAGTCAGGGGCTTTCAAGAGAATGAGTGTCGGGATTATCGTTTGGGTAAGAAGTCAGTGGTGGTGCCCATGAGGACAATATTAACTTCTAGGCTCCATGACTGGAGTCCTTTCCTTCACATGTAATCCCTTTTTATCATGTATACAAGTGGAATATTAGAGAATAATTTCAGGCTAAAACTGTCCATATAGGTGTAAATGCCTTCATATTGTAAGTGCAATGTATGTTTTCTTATCTGTGATGAGCTCTCTTGCATAGCTTTTCCCATTCACTTTTTGTTTTGTACAGTTTATATGGCACCTGAGTATGGTGCTCTATCTAGAGGCAGCATTTTACAGGGACAGGTGCACTCTACCATGGGCCTCTTGGCTATTAGAGCCTAACTTGTAATGAGGGAAGCATATACATATAGTTTACTGATGGACTTTGTGCACTATTCACAGTAGTAGTCTGTCTTTAATTAGAGGGGTGGGGGTAGTGCTTCCCTGATAAAGAGCAGACATTACTATTATGTGCCTTTACGCAGCTTGATTTCAAGTTAATAGAATTGAGCTGCAGTACCAAGCATGGCCACTGTGCGCAATGTATGGTGCTGCAGCACTCCAACAGCTGATCAGTGGGTTGCCAGAAGTTGGCCCCCATTGATCAGTGTGGGTCTCATTGACCTGAGGATCGGTCATCAGTTTTAAGTCCCTGGAAACCCCTTTTAATTGGACAGTATATTCAAGTGATAGATCCCATCTGAGCTGTCCAAAATGGACGATTTCTGCACTTGGCCTTCATCTCATAATTGTAATTGTACCCTGAACTCTTCTTCAGAGGTAGCAGGAGCTAGCTATTATTATGTCTCGCATACCCATCCCACAGAGGAGAAAAGCCTGCTCCCATACCTCAGACAGAAGCGGTAGTATTGAGGAAATTTTAAAGCCGTAGGTCAGTAGACTTCAGCAGAGAAGCAACAAGGTCTATGTGCATTTTTCTGTCTCTGTGCGGCAGCACCCTCTGAATACACTCTGCATAGTTTTCCAAAGGAAGCAACTGTAACCTGATTTCTCAGTGACAGCTTATTCAGGTAATAGATATCATTTGAGGTGACCGAAATGGACTACTTCTACACTTTTTTTTTTTTTGGTGGTAAATTTTCAGAATAAGCTGTTTAGCCTTCATCTCACAATTGCAGGGGTGGCAGGGAATATCTATAACAATGTCTTGCATACCCATCACACAGAGGAGAAGATCCTGCTCCCAGACCTCTCTCTAATACACACAGAAGTAGTAGTAGGGAGGACATTATAAAGGAGTAGGTCTTTAGACTGCAGTATCTGTATCTGGAGATTCCTTCTTGTTTATACTTACCCTCCAAAAACAGACTGACTTCCTATGAGATCAAGTCCTAATATGTTTGTGCGTGTGTGTTTGATAGATGGAAATAAAACTGTGAACACCACCAGGGACAAGGACTGATGTTAGTGATGACAGTCCATGTCCAGTATTATATAACTAGATACTTTTCCATTTTACATCTATTTAGAGTATTCAGAAGGTGAATCACTGTTTTATATAATCAGCCCAAGAGATGTTGTTGTGGCCAAAGAGAGGGACCAAGATGACCACATTGACTGGCTATTAGGACGAAAGAAATATGAGGTATTTGTAATCTTTTTATTTTCTTATTATTGTGTCCGCCCCCCCCCCCCCCATATCTGTTGACACTTGTATGCTAATGTTTCACATGAACAGGTCAGCCAATCACAACCCAGTCCAGTTATATCTCAGCCTCACTCGCCATGACTGTCTGACCTGCTCAGCTGACTTGTGACCACTGTGGCTATCACATCATCACGAAGAAAAGAAATGTGGCTCTATAATGAAGATTTTAACATCTTAAGCAATTGTATTATTATCATTGTCTTCAGTCTGCACAGTAATTATGTGCAAACTTTTTAACCCCTTTCGGACAAGATGATTTTCCACTATAGGAGACAACCCAGTTAAAACGGCTATTTTTCATTAAGATAACTGGGAAACAAGAAAAGAAACAGCTTATGTACCAATTTGCCATTTACACTGTGAGATGGGACTAAGCGCCGGCCCTAAGTGGCCACTACGGGAGTTACAGAAGCCGTGTAACTTGTTCTGCAGTGCTGTGTACCCCTTTAAATGAGTTATTAATTGACATGCAATGTGAATTTTAAATCTGCAGCGTGTCTCTGCAGACTTCACTTTAAATGTAGCAGGTGAAATTCACAAAAAACCTGCACGACAATCTGTACATAATGCAAGTGGATTTTGCTACAGATTCACTGTGGAATTTTCATTGAAAATCTTCAACAGATATTTTTTACGGTAATGGTGGACGTACTCAGCACTGAAGTGTGCATCAACTCCATGTCCTATTTCTGCAGTGGGAATCCACTTTGCTGTTAATATGCTGCTGCAATTTTTTTTTCTATGCGAAATTAAATTCTACAACAGATTTTTCTAAAAGAAGAATTTGCCATGTGCACATACTCTAAAATGTCTATCTCTCTGTCCCAAAGCAAATATCATGATCTCTTTTATTAAAGGGAGTCTCCAGGCTTTTGTAAAAATCTGCCAGCCTTCCAAATTAGTCAGGACTTACCCTCCGTCACACCGCCGATTCTGCCGTCTCTGCTGCTGTCCTGAGCGGAAAGCTCACATCTGGTCCCAGCTGTCGTGTGCACAGCAGCAGTGGAATTAGCAGTGTGATGGAGGGGTAAGCAATGAGGTAACCATCTTGCTTCCACAGGTCAGAAAAGACCGGAGAACGACTTTAAAGGGCATCTGTCAGCAGCTTTGTACGTATGAAACTGGCTGACCTGTTACACGTGTGCTTGGCAGCTGAAGGCATCTGTGTTGGTTCTATGTTCATATGTGCTCGCATTGCTGAGAAAAGTGATATTTTAATATATGCAAATAAGCCTCTAGGAGCTATGGGAGTGTTTCCATTACTCCTAGAGGCTCTGCTATCTCTGCAACTGCCGTGCCCCTTTGATTGACAGGGCCAGGCACTAAAAACATCACCGCACCTGACCCTGTCAAAACCCTGGAAAAATGGCAACGCCACCGTTGCTCCTAGAGACTCCTTTGCATATTTTAAAACTCTATTTTTCTCAGCAATGCGGACATATCTGGACATGGGACCAACACAGATTTCTTCAGCTGCAAAGCGCACATGTAACAGGTCAGCCAGTTTCATAGGAACAATACTGCTGACAGATGCCCTTTAAGCAGCCAATATAGCAGTAAATAGAAGGCAGTCCTCCTGCATATGGTTTACGTTGCCATAATATAATTTTACTAGACTATAAACAGCTAGATGTGTATTCCCCAGTGGTCTCACCAATGAAGGTAATTTCCAGCACTCATCCACACACCACATTATGTTGCATATTAATTGGTTATGGGTTTTTAATTCTGTTTTTCTCTCTGGTCTCCCCTCTTTAGGAAGCTCTTATGGCTGCAGAGATTAGTCAGAAGAACATTAAGAGACACGAGGTGTTGGTGAGTTTCCCAGACTGGGATTTTTGCTAATTACTTTTTATTACCAGGCTATAAATTCTGATATCATAGGCAGAGTGAAATTATAGAAAACATTGATATAATGTGAGCACTAATGAAAAGCAGCCTCGCTGTAACAATTCAGGCGCTGATGGTGCGTGCCTGCTTTTCTCTTTGTATTTATGGATATTTTATTTTTTTTAGGATATTGGCTTAGCGTATATAACACATCTCGTGGAGAAGGGGGATTACGACATGGCTGCCAGGTAATTATATATGCAGTGCTGAACGTTCTACGTTCCCTGTGTGGAAGTCACAAAAGTTAATTGTTCTATGAGGACCAAAACTTTAATGGGGCTCTTTAATTGAGATTCAAATCAGAATCATTTAACTTTTTCGTGAAATATCATTATGCCATGGTGACCAGGGCATGTTTTCACCCTTTGGAATGACACCCTAGGGGTGCATGTCTTTTTCTTACTCTACAATGTAGAGTCTACATGTTGATTAATACCAGTCAGGTTAAAGGGAATCTATCATCAGTTTTATCTTGCCCTAAGGCTGGGTTCACCTCTGCATGCACCGGTTTTTGTCTGACCAGAAACCATTCGGATCCCATTATAGTCAATGTGGTCCGGCAGTGAACAGCAGTATCCAGTTAGGCCACATTCGGTGAACACCAGCAGGCGGTTCTCTGTCAAAGCAGCCTGCCTGAACCCATCTCCAGGGCAGCATAATTTGATCACAGCTTCAGGGTGAGTTGACTACTGGAGTTGTTCAATTCCTAACACCTGCCATTGATTCCTCATATTCATGAGGTCCTAAAGGCCCCCTCTGCTGATCTGATTTCCATTTTCTATAGCAATCAGCAGGGAGGGGATGGGGCAGGATCTCATGAATATGGGACTTACTGACACCTTCTGTGTATTGAACAGCTCTAGCAGTAGAGCTGTTTAGTACAGATTTTAGCAAAACGGGTGGGTCACTTCAAGTGAGTCAGCCAGCGATTTTCTAAAAAGATCTCTAACCAGATTATACTGCTCTTATGACTACATAAAACTGGTGACAGATTCCATATAAAGGCAGTGCTGTGTTTAGGGAACATGCCTGCGCTTTTGAATGTATGAAATGTTGCTAACATAGAGGAATTCACAGGTTCTCCATATATTGCTGGGAGTTACCTCTCTGCATTTTATAAATTGTTCTATAGGGAGGAGTTTATTCCATGAACTTTATGGTTTTGAGAAGTCCCACTGTACATTCCACTGTACATCCTAGCTTTTGATACTGTACATATGCGACGAACTTTCTCTCGGACTTCTAAAAGGATAATTTGCTTTGGAGGCAAGAAAAAATTGGGGTTGGCAATCTCCCCTATAGAGGAATTGATGCTATATATTTAAATATATAAACAATGTAAAGTAGTCAGTGTACAGCTTGTATTGTAACAGTGTAAATTTAGTGTGCCCTCAAAATAACTCAACACACAGCCATTAATGTCTAAACCGCTGGCAACAAAAATGAGTACATCCCTTAGTGAAAATGGCCAAATTGTGCTCAATAAGTCCATGTCCTGTGGTCTGATGAGACCAAAATAAACTTATTTGGTTCAGATAGTGTCATGCATGTGGGACGACAACAAGGTGAGGAGTACAAAGACAAGTGTGTCTTACCTACAGTCAAGCATAGTAGTGGGATTGTCATGGTTTGGGGCTGCATGAGTGCTCCCGGCTGTGGGGAGCTACATTTCATTGAGGAAACCATGAATGCCAACATGTATTGTGACGTGAAGCAGAGTATGATCCCCTCCTTTTGGAAACAGGGACACATGGCAATATTCCAACATGATAACGACCCCAAACACACCTCCAAGATGACCACTGCCTTGCTAAATAAACTGAGGGTAAAGGTGCTGGACTGGCCAAGCATGTCTCCAGAACTAAACCCTATTGAGCATGTGTGGGGCATTCTCAAACAGAAGGGGGAGGAGCGCAAGGTCTCTAACATCCACCAGCTCTGTGATATCGTCATGGAGGAGTGGAAGAGGATTCCAGTGGCAACCTGTGAAGCTGTAGTGAACTCCATGCCCAAGAGAGTTAAGACAGTGCTGGAAAATAAAATATTGACCCTTTGGGCACAAATTTGGCCATATTCACTTAAAGGTGTACTCACTTTTGTTGCCAGAGGTTCAGATATTAATGGCTGTGTGTTGAGTTATTTTGAGGGCACAATAAATTTACACTGTTATACAAGTTGTACACTGACTACTTTACATTGTATCAAAGTGTCAGATCTTCAGTGTTGTCCCATGAAAAGATGGAATAAAATATTTACAAAAATGTGAGGGGTGTCCTCACTTTTGTGAGATACTCTATATGTATATATATATATACATAAATATGAATATATATATATATATATATATATACATACAGTACAGACCAAAAGTTTGGACACACCTTCTCATTCAAAGAGTTTTCTGTATTTTCATGACTATGAAAATTGTAGATTCACACTGAAGGCATCAAAACTATGAATTAACACATGTGGAATTATATACTTAACAAAAAAGTGTGAAACAACTGAAATATGTCTTATATTCTAGGTTCTTCAAAGTAGCCACCTTTTGCTTTGATTACTGCTTTGCACACTCTTGGCATTCTCTTGATGAGCTTCAAGAGGTAGTCACCTGAAATGGTATTTCACCTGAAATGGTATAACAGTCTTGAAGGAGTTCCCAGAGATGCTTAGCACTTGTTGGCCCTTTTGCCTTCACTCTGCTGTCCAGCTCACCCCAAACCATCTCGATTGGGTTCAGGTCTGGTGACTGTGGAGGCCAGGTCATCTGGCGTAGCACCTCATCACTCTCCTTCTTGGTCAAATAGCCCTTACACAGCCTGGAGGTGTGTTTGGGGTCATTGTCCTGTTGATAAATAAATGATGGTCCAACTAAACGCAAACCGGATGGAATAGCATGCCGCTGCAAGATGCTGTGGTAGCCATGCTGGTTCAGTATGCCTTCAATTTTGAATAAATCCCCGACAGTGTCACCAGCAAAGCACCCCCACACCATCACATACATTTTGGGGGTCATTTATTAAGACCGGCATTTTAGATGCCAGTCTTAATAAAGCCCCTGCACTGGAGGTGGATCGCTGAAGTTATGTAAAGGAGCTGGCCTCAACATAACTATGGCGCATTCAGCACCTCTTCTAAATGTAAACCAGCTTCCTCTATGGCTTACATTTAGACCATTTTCTACACCTAAACCAGACGTAGAAAATTATGAATGAGATGGGCCTGCCGGCCCGTCCCCTTCCCTGCCCTCACCAAGCCCACTTTTTTAGACCTGGCGTGAGCGGGAGGAAAAGTTGCAATCTGTGCCTGAAATATTCCTAATATAGGCCTATTTCAGGATAATAAATTACCCCCTTTGTCTTTAAAGAGGACTTGTCTCTATTCCTGACATGTCTGTTTATTATGAAGTAACAATTCTGATGCATCTTTTCTTAGAACTCTGCCTTGTCGAGTTCCTCTTTTATTCCATCTAGAAATTTATGGAGAAAAAAAGACAACTGGGTGTAGGCTGCAGTTGCCATTCGAGACTGTTTATATACATTTATGTTCATATAACAACTTATTTGGGAGCACTGATTTGCTCCAGATCCATGTATTTGCCTCATCCAGGTACACACTGACCCTACACTTGAGATCGCTGTCGGTCGATCACTCATTCGGTTGACAGTGATCAGATCAGGCATCTTGAATAGCATTGTGCCTGATTTTACTTTTCCCGGGCACCTCCCCATACACTTGGAATCAGCGGATTCACCATACTTTTATCTCAAGTGTATATCCAGCTTAACGTAGCACCCGTCTCTGAGCTCAGATAAATGCTGTACGATTCCTATGGGCTTTTTGAAAGGTGAAGACGTGTTGCAGCACAATGCCTGCTGCACTGACAAAAGATAAAATGACATAAGAGATGCCATAAGAAAGAGAAGTAGAGGGACTCTAAAAGATGGTAATCCTGTGTGTGGACCAGCCTGCAGTGGGATTAGGTTATGAATGTATAAAGCTTCAGCAAATATTACTGCCTACTTAAAGGTTGGCCAGGAATCGGTAATGGCCCCTTGACAGTCTCCTTCTTGTCACATCACTGCTCTCACTAAATAGCGGCAGCTCATTGAGACTTAATAATCACAGTACCGATCCACTAATGTACAGGGCTTTCTCCGCACACCGCTGAAGTCTTATTCTCCGACCTTTCTACAGTTGCTAAGTGGCACCTAATGTGGACTCGCCATTACCGCCCTGATACACTATTACAGCATTTGTGAAATGGCGATTGATAATTTAATGTCAGGTTCAAAACATCAAGAGCACACAAGCTTATGCGAATCCCTCTTAAGCAGAACTTTCTACTTACTGCCAGATAAAAGAGGTAACTAGATATAGTAAAGTCAGGCACAAATTGTTAGACAGTGCGATCCACTTAAGAGAAGTAAATTGCCTAGCTGCGGGCTATGCTGGCCTCAGCGTGAAGCTGCCTATACCATCATTAGCACAGTTTAAGGATCTTGAGCTCAACGGGTAGTGAATGAGACACTCCATGTAAAGGTCACTTGAAAGTGAACATTTATCCCGATGTGTAGGAAGAGCCATTCTTAAACACCACTGTCACAGAAGAACATTTCCCTTTACGTTTTCACCGGCCGACAACAGAGTGTATGGTAAATGCTTCTATGCCTTAATATTATCACCCATAGTAATTGCAGTATTTTATCAACTTTTCCCCTATGAAACTGGTGGCACTTGGTTAACAGTTTGACCCACGTAGAAGCTATATTGATAAGTGTACATTTTCATGCTCTTTTCCCCCTTCTTTGATTTTCCTTTTCCTTTGACTTATTTCTCTTTTTCTTTTCATTCAGAAAGTGTCAGAAAATACTTGGCAAAAACATGAAGCTGTGGGAAGATGAAGTGTACCGCTTCAAGAAAATAGGACAACTGAAGGTAAAGATAAAAACATCTTCCAGATGTCTTCATGTTACTGATAGAATGAAAATGCCGAGATTAGGGGGCATGTAGTGTATGTCTGGCATATGTTCTGGTAAAGCTCCTCGACCCATAAGACCTCATTTACCCCACAAAGGCCAAAAGAGTTCAGTTTGGCCTCCTTTGGGCTGGCATACATTAGTATATCTTTTGTGCTGTAAAGGATATTCTAGTCAACTATGTTTTTATCTGCCTATGCATCCAGTAAGAAAAAGTATAACAGTGTGTTATTGTTTTTTAAAATATGGGAGCCTACATTGGATGCATCGGTCGGAGGTGTTCTTTGGGGCATTCTCCCAATTTATACTGTACCTCAGATGTACACTGTAAATGCAGTGTGAATGTATCCTTGGATATACTAGCAACAAGCCTCTAGAAACCTCTGCCACCTGGATGCCATCACTGTCCCATGAGTATGCCACCACTCTGTCCCCTGTATGCCATCACTGCTCCCTGTGTGACACCCTGTATGCCCATTGTTCAGAAAAAAAACTATTTGCTCTCAAAAACTGTTATCGGTCATTTCTTTCATTTTGATGAAATATTAAAGGGGTTATCCGATTTCTGAAACACCCCCCCTTCCCCCATGTGCCAGTCCCCTCACAGGTAATATACTTACCCCACTCCCGGCGCTGCTACTGGTTCCCGTGATGCTAGGGAGGCTCATTTCCTGCCATTGGCTGCTCCACCCCGACACCGGATGTTTTCATCCATGTGCAGGGAAAAGCAGCAGCGGCGGTGCAGGAACCAGGAGCGGCGCCAGGAGCAGGGTAAGTATATTACCTGTGAGGGGCCTGGTACATGGGGGAGGATGTTTCAGAAATCGAATAACCCCTTTAAGGTACAAAATGAAGAAGTATATGCCTGATGATAATCTACCCACAGCAAGAGGCATGGACCCCCTTGCACATTTTGTTTCATAGTTATTTTTTTTAATGGTTGTATGTTTATTTGTTTTTTGCTCGTCACATATCTATTATACTCACTGGTTGGTATACACTGATCTCTAGTGATAGCTCCCCCCACCCTCCTCCATAGTTTCCGTAGCAGAGGAAGAAGAGGGGTATTGAGTAGTGGACTACTGTAAAATCATGTTTTTTTTTCCCCATAGCCGCCAATCAGAGCTTGGTTTCCATGTCTTAAACTGCTGTAGTAAAATGACAGCTGTGCTGTGATTGGTTGCTATGGGCAACAGTTTTTCGTTTAGACAGTTTTGATAAATATGCTTCACTTGATACAGTTTACAGGTAAAACAGCACATTTATTAGGCTTGTCCATGCAGGGAGATAAGACGCAGGCTGAAAAGCTGTGTCTTGGCAGTTACAGTTTGCGCAATTCAACCCTACCAGGTAGTAGGCTTAGTTTAACAGGGTAGGTGAGGTTAAATAAGACCTTTCTTGGGTCCAGACATTATGAATTAAGTAGGGGGTTGTGTAGGGCATAGTGCCCCCTTTTACTTTTCCCGACTGGTATGTAAATGAAAATCATCTCAATGGGCGTCTCCTTCTCCTTGGCTGTAGCGCGGTCCAATTGCAGCGGTGAGCTTTTTTCCTTCCTAGCTATGACACTCTCTGCTACAATTGGACCGTGCTACAGCCAGGGAGGAGACACCATTGAGAAAGAGAGCCGTCTCCTCCTCCCTGTTCCGATGTCATCTTTACATCTGTACATACTCTCATTTTAACTGCCCGTATTCTTTGGATTACAAAACGCACAGGACTATAAGATGTACTCAGGATTAGACAAGAGAACATAACCGGAAGTAACTTCAGATCAAGTAAAACTTCCTGGTTGTTAAAGGTTGTGGAGGGGTTAATGTCACTGCTGGTCAATGGTACTGGATATGTGCTCTTGTTCTAGTGTAGTGTCTCTCGAGGTTTCTAAGCTTAGTCCTCACTAATCAAATTAATGAATTAATAATCAAATTAATTTGAAAGGGGTTGGCCACTTTCTTGTTACTGTTGTCCAGTGTGTCTGTAAGATGATTACTAATATAGTCTTGGTTGATATTCTCTACCATTTTCTATATTTCATAAGGTATGCCCCCTTGTTTGCCAAGTGTTTTGTGCTGTTCACACAGATGTCTTGTCCATAAAATGGCTGCTGATGAAGGGTCATGTGACCAAGCAAATCACCTCCATGTGATGTCTTCCCTATTAAAATACACTGCATCTGCCATCTGCACTTGCCCTGTTGTAGGTTTAAGTGCAAGTGCAGTGTGTTTGAACGGAGAAGACATTACATGGAGGTTTTTTGCTTGATCACATCCATCAGAGGCCAATTTATGGACAGGACCTGTATGTGGACAGCAAATGAGCCAAGTAAGGTGTCCGGAGGGGCATTATCTTCACATGAAGGAGCACAGGCACTTCTCCTGTTAGTGCCCAAGCCTTCATGCAGGACCTGAGTTCGCCTCATCTCCGCTCTGACATGATGCATCTGCTGCAATGTGAATGCCCACCCCCTCTACATCATATACAAGCCATAGCTCCGCCCACCCTTTTCCTGCTGCATCGCGCCTAAATCAGCCTATGCTGGAAACAAAGGAGAAGAAGCACATCACTGTCACTGGACTCAGCACATTCACAGTGCACAGGCATGCCATGCGCAAGATTTAAACGGGATGCAGCAGGGAAAGGGCAGGCGGGGTTATGGCTTGTATGTGATGTAGCGGGGGGGAACACATTGCAGCAGGGGATGTCATGTCAGAACAGAGAGGAGGCGGACTTAGGCTCTGCATGAAGGCGGGCTTGGGCACTAGAAGGAGGCATGCCTGGGTTCTTTTGTGCAAAGGTAATGCCCTTCAGGGTACTTTATTTGGCTCATTTCAATACCAAGCAAACTGGTTTTTCAGCAGATAGAAAACACCAATCTCTGGGAATAAGATACTATTTACTATTAGGCTATTGCTTTACCTCAGTAGCGGTGATGTAGGTGACAGATTTCCTTTAAAGGGAACAAATAGCATAGCTTGTTGTTCTACACTGTATCTGCAGTTGTCATGCACAGCAACGAGAACTACTGAAACAGCAGAGCACCGAAGCGCTCTGCTCTTTCCAAGATGAGACAACCTGTTTAAGCAATTGTGCTCAGCTGGCAGTAGCAGCGTTATGCCTCATTCACACTTCAGTGTTTTGGTCAGTGATTTCCATCAGTGATTGTGAGCCAAAACCAGGATTGGAGCCTCCACAGAGATGAGGTATAAGGGAAAGATCTGCACCTGTTCTATATTTAGAGCCGCACCTGGTTTTGGGCTCAAAATCACTGATAGAAATCACTGACCGAACACTGACTGTGAATGAGGCATAACTCTGCGATTTTGCCATTAGTGCAAATTCATATATCAATCCTGAACAACGAAATACAATGTAGGTGGAAAGCAACACAAAAGAAAGTTGACGCCATGCAATATTTAATGTTGTATGCCACCAGTGCACATTTAATATACAAAGTACTGTACAATTAACACAAACAGTACAATTAATCCAGCCGCACAGTGCAATTTCTGTAGCCACCCACTCCTAGGATGGTGAATGTCCCTAACCACTTCTAGTACAATTAATGCCACCACCCACTCCATTTAAGTACAGTAACTCTGTATAAATCCTGTTTGATCTGTAGGAGACCAACACAATCCAACCTCTATAATTGTAAGAACTGTGGTCCATTGACACTTTTGCCGCATATGTGCACGGCGATCCCCATGGAAGCCAATGAGGACTGATGGAAGCACAGTCTCTCAGCTGTTTCTGACGTCCACCAGTTATGATTAAGTATCTGTGGTAATAGTACTCTTTTTAAGGCTTCCTAAAAGTGTTAGGGCATATTCATCACAAAGGTGAGACCCCGCCACATGTGGCATGTCCAGGCGATACGCCACTGATGTCTGAGGTGAGACGGTCCCTTTAAGTTCCCGAGATGCGGTACCAAGATCATCTTAAAAGATATTCCCATTTTATGGAGTAATCAAATATCACTAAGATATGTAATCACTTTGTATGATCTTTGGGAATTCACTGGTCCTGAGAATAAAGGGCAAAATGCTGATTTAGCGCTGTGTTGCCTTCATAGTTTTTCCACAGCAGTGCTCCCTGACTGTACCAGAGAAGTTCAGCTGGCCCCATCTTTCCCTTGAATGGGTCAGTGCTGCAGTTCCTCTGCACAGTGGGTAGTCAGGGGCACTGCTGTACAATGGAAAAGCGGAGGAAATGCAGCACTGTATCTCATTCATTCTCAGGGTCAGTGCAGATCGTACTCCATTGATCATAAAGTGATGGCATATTCTAGTGATGTTCCATCACTTTATAACCAAAATTTGTTTTCAAGGCATGTTGAAAACTGTAAATGTCATGAATGGATCTAGTATACCAGGCAGTGAGTTTTATGAGTGCTGCACGAGAGAAGTCCTAATATAATTTATTACATAGGTTTTCTTTAGTGTATAGGCTTTATAGGGGTCATTAGAGGTCTTATTCTAGATTGCTGCCTTTTTACAGGGCCTAGTATAAGTGCTGCACAGGTCTACTGTGCAGCGGAGAGCAGGAGCTCAGCACTCATATGACAGCCCTGCTTCTGCTCTAACAGCGCAGATTGTGCATCATGGCTATAGCGACCACTGAGCTATATACTGTGACCACACAAGTCTTCATACAGTTGATATATTGACCTAGTGTACCTGAACAATTTTCAGAATTTTGGGAAGAAAATGGTCTTTGTACAAAGCAAACAAGTATAGATAGTGCTGTTTATTCCGACTAGGAGACGGTTCTCTAATTTCATCAGCAAAGAACAATATTTTTACTGCTCAAATGCTTTGACCTATAACTCATCACTTCATGTTATAGGGCTTTTAAACATCACAATATATCTATAGCTCTGAAACATTTGCACCATTTTATTTAAAATAGTCTTTCCCTTTACCTGCCACTAGGTGTCACTGTTGGTATTGTTACTTTCTATGTACTGTCAGTAGAGGACTGTCGGTTGCTCACGTCCCTTTACATAAGGAGTCTTGCATATGACCATAAATGTATTAGCAATTTATAAATTGACATTATATATTTCATGACTCATTATAAGAGCTGATGTTCAGCTCTAATTATTATCAGTGACCCAAGTAGGGTATAGGTGGTCAAGGGTATATTTAATATGTATGTGTAATCAAATAGCCAGAGGCTATAAAGACCCTGTTTTTGACCTACTGTATTTTTTGCCCTATAAGAGGCACCGGCCCATAAGACGCACCTAGGTTTTAAAGGAAGACAATAAGAAAAAAATATTTTTCATTACACCTCAGATCAGACCAGCAATCAGACCTCAGCTCACAGCCCCAATGAGACCCCCAGTGTTAATAAGACCCCAATAAGACCTCAGATCAGACCCACAATCAGACCTCAGCTCAGACCGAAATGTGACTGACCCCAATCAGACCTCAGATCAGAGCCAGTATACCCCCAGTGTTAATAAGACCTCAGATCAGACCCACAATCAGACCTCAGCTCAGACCCAAATGTGACTGACCACAATCAGACCTCAGATTAGAGCCAGTATATGAATAAGACCCCCCATTCAGTCCTCTCCTTCTCCGGAAGCTGCCGCTCCTTACCTCCAGCACTCTTCTTCTTCCTGCCATCGGCTGTACTGTGATCCGACGCACACAGCATGAGGTCACAGAACGTCCTCGCGCTGAGATCAGTCACAGCACAGCCGACGGCAGAAGACCAGGAAGCGGTGAGTACAGAGCCTGGGGAGCGCTGCATTCACCCCTTCCCGGTCCTCCGGTACTAATGTAATGGAAGCGCTCATTAGTATTTGCCTCATAACATTTTTCCCTCACTTTGGGGGAAAAAAAGAGTGCGTCTTATGGGGCAAAATTACAGTATATTAAAACGGAACCTTTATAATACTATATGTAAAAAATTATACCCGAAATGTGATTATTAAAATCACAGTTTCACCCGTCTTTGACTATTTGTATAATTTTTTTTACATATCTATATTAAGTGGATTAAAGGGGTTTTGCCATCTCAGACAATGGGGGCATATCGCTAGGTCCCAGAGGTGGGACCCGCACCTACAGCGGGGAAATGAACGGAGGGTGTACTGCGCATGGAGCAGGGGCCGCGCGTGTGCGATGCGGTGCACTCCCATTCACTTGTATGGGAGCAGCGCTTGGTGGTGGACGGACCCCAGGAAATCCGGGGTCCTCCAGCCACGGCTCTCCCTGCTCCATTCTCGTTGTCTATCAGACAATGGGGGCGTATACTAGCGATATGCCCCCATTTTATGTGGCTACATGTAGTTTTATACAAAGCATATTATACAGGGTATAAATTCTGGCCATAGCAGTCAGGTAGTTGATTAAGCTGGTATTTATCAGTAAAATTAAATTAATTAATATAAGGTTGATGTTATTATATCCGACTGACAGCAGCTATTTAATTCAGTTATTCTGTCAGGTGTGCCGCAAGTAAACTGTCACAGTGGATCTCACACCAGATACAATTGTGCCCAAAAGTTTACATACTCCTGCAGAATTTTGGCTGTCTTGGCCTTTTTTCAGAGAATATGAATGATAACACAAAAACTTTTTTTTCCACTCATGGTTAGTGGTTGGGTGAAGCCATTTATTAGGTTTTTTTTATCTCTTTCAGCCATTTTAGTCCCTGCTTCAGCTGCACAACTAGATGCACTGCTCTAACAAGCAGGGGCGTATTGCTTCTGTGAAATCCGCCAGCACTGTACTGCTGTCACCTCCTTTTCCTTAATTCCCACTGTTTGTTTTCAGTTCTATCGCTCACAGAACAGATAAGGAGAGGGAAATCACACTTAGGCTACTTTCACACTAGCGTTTTTTAATTCCGGTATTGAGTTCCGTCATAGGGGCTCAATACTGGAATAAAACGTTTCAGTTTTGTCCCCATTCATTGTCAATGGGGACAAAACTGAACTGAAGACAACGGAATGCTCCTAAAAGCATTCCGTTCCGTCTTCAGACCGGAGAGCAAGCCGCAGCATGCTGCAGTTTGCTCTCCAGTACAGGCATCCGCACCAAGACGGATCCGTCATGACCCCCAATGAAAGTCAATGGGGACGGATCCGTTTGGTGTGACACAATGGTAAACGGATCCGTCCTCCATTGACTTTCAATGGAGTTCATGACGGATCGGTCACCTGCACACATACAGACATACACATAAACATACACAGACATATATACATACAAATACACATACATACTTACATGCTTCCGGCAGGTCTCCACAGCGCAGGAGGAGCAGGACGGCGCGCACATAGGACGATTCCTTACAGCGCCCACCAGAGGGCGCTGTGGGGAATCGTCCTATGTGCGCGCCGTCCTCCTCCTGTACTGTGCTGCGTGGAGCTGCTGGGAGCATGTAACTATATATGTGTCTGTGTGTATGTACTGTGTGACATGTGTGGGGCCGGAGCACGGTTCCGGCCCCACACATGTACCTGCGGCAGCACGGATCCGGCGGCACTCTTCACCTGCCGGATCCATGCTGCCGCTAGTGTGAAAGAGGCCTTACAGATACAATTAATCTCCTATAATTTTCAGAAGCAGTGTAGAAGCAGTTATTTTATCAAGTTCAGGATCTCATAAGCTCTGGCACATCCCGATTTCCTGTGAGTTGTCTTCTGTGTCTCTATTATTAGGGACAGATCTTGCTTGACAACAGGCAGTGGATTGCAAATGGAAGTGAGGCCCCTAGTAGCCATGACTTTACGGTAGAAACGAGCAAACCTGTCGAAGTTCAGTTATGGTTTGCCAATTTTTTTTAAGAAGTTCGGATTGGACCCAAATCAGCTTGGGCTGAACCAGATTGGCTCCAATTGACCTGGAAATTGGTATAGACCACCCTCTAGTCTTTTTTTGTTCCTTTTTTTTATATACATTTTTTGCTTTTTCTCTCCCCCTTTCCCTCCTCCCTAAACTCTTGAATGCAATCACAGCAATAGTAAATCAGGTCTGAGTGACAATAACATATATAGCTGTGGGTTAAAGCAAGTTTGATGGCATTTCCAAACAACATGTTTAAAAACACACAATGCCGTGGCATTTTATGCTTTTTCATATTCCAAACGTTCCAGAAATTGTCCCTTATCGACAGGGCTGTGGAGTCGGAGTCGGTGTCCATTTTGGTGGTGTTGGATTCGGTATAAAATGGACCGACTCCTAAAATATATAATAAATTGGTACAGTTAGTTCAATGCAATATGTGCTGAATATATTTTCAAAAGAATTTGGGAAAATTATGAAATGTCCTATAAATGTCTGTTCTATTTCTGATGTAAGGATCTAGGCTTTCAGTTGAGATTACTGTGTGCTGCCCTTTATGTAGATGCTCAGAAGTGAAGCTCCTCTGCTACAAATCAGAGGAAAAAGGCACTGGGAAGGAATGGCTGCGCTCATCTCATCTACTAGGGAAAACAGGATTAAAGGGTTTTCTCAATAGTTACAAAGATTAGCTTTCAACATAAAGGGACAGTTAAAAGAAGACATTTTCTAAATACAGTGGTCAGTAGATTTTTACATGAACTATAGACAGTTCAGCAGGTATCTCGCTGTACACAGGTTTCTATGGTAACCTGCAGACCAGAAAGAAGTTATCTGATTGGCTGAGAGCAGTGAAGAATGATGGGACTGAGCTCTGAGTGATTACCTGCAGTAAGCAAAAGGTCCAAGTGTTTTGAGGACTGAGAAGCATGGCTTTACCTGTAATTGTGTTAGAGATCACAATCTCCTGCTCTGTCAGAGTAAGTTATTATATGCTAATAACTGCTGGAGACCCACCCACAGCTTGAGGAGCCTGAAGAGACAGAGTGCGTGCAAACTGCCTGTCAGACAGTGAATCAATGTGCTGAGAAAACCCCTTTAAGCCAAGTACTTCTTGCTATATCTAAACTTTCAATAAACTGTGCATAAATCATTTGTCCAGTGCATGTTCTCTCTGTATGCTTTATGTTTTAGTTTGCGTTTCCTCTGATGTAAAACACCTGGGGCCTTATGTATGAAAACTGTCTAGGTGTAGAAGTTTCTTTGTTGCCCATATAAACCAATCAGAACTCCCCTTTCATTTCATATAGTGATCTGGAGAAATGAAAGGGGAGTTCTGATGCTATGGACAACAAAGAAAGTCTTAGACCTAAACAGTTTCCATACATCAGGCCCTTAGTGAGCTATACCCAGAGAAAAGCTTGATACTGAAAGGTCAGAGTAAAGATATCCTGTAAAACATATTTCATGACAAAAAAAAGTTTGTAATATATCTGTACTATTGATTTATGTAAAGTTTGTTTAAAGTTATCACTTAAACATGCGCCATGTATGAGGGAGTCAGAGTTAGGGGAAATTGAGGAGTCGGAGTTGGAGTCGGGGCTTTGGCTTACCGACTCCACAAGCCCTGCTTATCGATGCAGATGATGTTTTAACACACACTGTGTTATGTGATTAAAAAAACTGTGATTTGTTGGGGGAACAAGCTTCCAAAAATTATGCCTTTACGGGGTGAGAATACTTGCCCATATGACACCTCAAAACAACACATGCTTGACAAAATTGTTTTCAGCTTTCCGCTGCTCGTTCAGACGGTCTAGCATGTGCAATGTTAGATTCCAGCAAGTTGGAAAATTGCAGATTAAGCGGTTTAGGGTCAGATCTTTCTGTCATTACAAGTCCAGCAGAGAGTTCCTCGCAACATAACAATGGACATTGCTAGCTTCATGTGCAAGCCAGTGTACTTTTTTAAAAAGCGTTGCATGACTAGGCTAACGACATGCGCCATTCAGGGAGCATATATTATTTCTCTGAGGTTCAGGGTAGTCACTATGTTGAGGCCATTGTTGCTGCTTGATGTACTTTAGCAACTGCTGGCCTGTGTGGCTACTCTTGCCCATGCCGATCAGCTCCAACATTGCTTTGCCTAGACACACGTATATTGCTATTTTCCCAAAAAAAAATGAATTGTCCTGTCTGCCCTAACATGGATTACCGTTTAGTAGTTCATGCTTTGATGCAGAGATTTAAACCGCTTGCCTCTGTACTCTAAGACACACGTATATGCTATTTTTCAAAAACCCCAAAAAATAAATACATTTGAACTGTCTGGAGATGCCCTGGCACAGATTTCAAACTAGTATTTCAGGTGTTTTGACTGAGATTTCAAATGGTAAAATGCGTGCTATACGGTTTTGAGCTTATTCCCCCACACAGAAAATTATATGTTAAAATGGGAAAAAAAAAGAAACGTTTTTGCAGGTTGCTGCTTTTGAGGTTCTGTAGCAGCTGCAGCTGTGTTATAAGGCAGTAATTGCAGGTATAAGGCACTGCCAGGCACATCTAGCCTCAGCTCCTTGCTTCTCACTCCCTGGCTCAAAGCTTTCCCTACCTTTCCCTATACTTCTTCTTTCTAGCCTTTCCCTATACTTCTTCTTTCTAGCCTTTCCCTTTACTGTCCCTCACACTAGAATATGACTTTGATTGTGACTATACACTGTCCCTAATTTCTAAGATCATTTTCTGTTAGACATTGCACAGACCCATCCACCCTCATTCACAGCCCAAAACAGAATGACATTCTGCTCGTTTTGGAAGGGCACCTCCTTGCCTGCTGCAGCACTGATTGGCTCATCCAGGCAGTCTGGTAGGCTGTGAGCCGATTAGAGCAAGCCCCCCCACCCCCCTTCACTCCTTAGGGTCATGTGAGCATCCTTCTTCCTCCATAGTGCTTTTTCCCACCAACATGTGCAGTTCACGTCGTTTTACTGTATACATCCAAAACAACCCTGAAAAGCTTTGGGTTTGTCTGCTGGATGAAATTTTAGGAAGTTTATAACAAACTAATTTGCTCATGTCTAGTTTACAGCTTTTTTTTTCAGATGGATGCAGGCATATTTTTTAAATGAAGTGATTTAGAGATTTGCTAGTTACACCATTCTCTATGAAATTAAATTAAATTGTGTGAAAATACAGTGACTCTTTAAGGCTGGAGTAGCCCATCACTTCTCACACATAAATATGAATTGTTTCTTTTAGTATATTTTAAAATAAATTTTAGGCCGCTTTTTAACACACATCATATACCCCAAATATAATTCTCCGACCCTTAGCAGCTTTATATATATATATATATATATATATACACACACCTTATATACACAGCCAGTTTTTAATAACATGTCAATATATCTCAGATATAATTCTCAGACCTCTTATTGGTTCTATCTTTGTCTTACAGGCAATCAGCAAGTATCTACCAAGGGGAGATTTACGCCTAAGACCGGCAATATATGAAATGATACTGGACGAGTTTTTGAGAACAGATTATGAGGTACGGACGCATTTTTTGCATAGTTTTAACAAATAATCATCATCATCATTCATCTTATTTAGTTTATGAAATCAAGCATTGGTGGTGAGGTACTCCTTACTTCATTACATCTATCAAAAATTGTCTGCTCATATGGCTATGGGCAACTTGGGGTTAATTTTTTTATTGCATTTTACTCATTTTGGGATAGAAAATTTTCAGTTTGTCTTTAGTAAACATTTTCAGCAGTTTTGAGATACAAGGGTTAAGAGTTAATCTGTTTGCAGAATATCACTTCCGACTCCCGTCATTAAAGCCACATTCTTATCAGTTTGATTATACTTTAGTTATAAAGATGTTTTTGAGGTCAGGAGATCAGAGATAAGGCTTCACATGAGCCATCAGCTGATGGGACTGAGAAGAAATACTCTGAAAATAGACTGATTTTTAACCACTGTATCTCAAATACGGCTGAAAATTTAAAAAAAACAAATGAAAAAATGATTTTTAGCCCAAAATGAATTAAATGCAGTCATAAAAATTGCCCTGAAGATGTCCATAGCCTTTAAGACCCCTTTACACAAGCCGAAAACGTGGTTATTTATTAGGACGGATAATCCCAATAACTGGCCTGTGTAAAAATGCAGCGAATCACCTAATTAACGAGCGAAAGCCTGCACAGCAGATTGTGCTGTGGAAACAGCTAACTGCTGGCCAGAAAAAAATAAATCTGTATGTGGATGCGATGATTGCTGCATGTAAAAGCTTGCGATCAGGCAGTTATTGGCAATGAGCGTTCTTTCCCAATTGTTGCCTGCAGAATCAACACGTGTAAAGGGGTTTTGGCTGTGTGAACAATGAATGTCTGGTCTGTCACAACTTCTGACTTGTCTGTCATAGTAAATATTTGAGTTTCCCTTAAAATAGCAGTTTTATGGCACCTTTTCTTAGAACTCTGCGTTGGTCATTCTTTTGTTATTCCTGCTGGAAATGTATGAATACATTGAAAACTGACTGTAAGCTTTCTCCTCGTCAATGGTGTGTCCCTACAGTCTGATACTGTCTGTGTCTGTTGGCAACGGAATGCCTAAATATTCTTAAAAAGTGTTTCATTGGGGTTTGAGAAGGCACCGCTGCTTGCAGTAGTGCTGAGGCCTTCTCTCAGCTTTTCCTAGATGCAGCTCAGCCCCATAGAAGTGAATGCGGCTGAGCTGCAATACTAAGCACAGCCGCTATACATTGTGCAGAGCTGTGCTTGGTGAGAATGGAGAGCGCCAGTGCCTTCTTAATCAGCTGATCGGTGGGGTCTGACACTCGGGAGGCACTGGCGCTTTCCATTGATGAGGAGAAAGCTTACATTTACATACATATTTCCATACATATTCATACACATTTCCATACATTTCCATACATATTCATACATTTCCAGCAGGAATAACAAAAGAATGACCAACGCAGAGTTCTAAGAAAAGGTGCCATAAAACTGCTATTTTAAGGGAAACTCAAATGTGTACTATGACAGACAAGTCAAAAGTTGTGACAGACCAAACATTCATTGTTCACACAGCCAAAACCCCTTTACACGTGCTGATTCTGCAGGCAACAATTGGGAAAGAATGCTCATTCCCAATAACTGCCTGATCGCAAGCTTTTTATCAGATACTAATAACCTATCCAGAGGATAAGTCATCAGTATTAAAGTCTTGGAAATGGCTCTGTAAAGGAAGCTGTAATTTTCTGAAAGGGGTTGACCACTCTCTGGCTAGTTGTGACTAATGTGTATATAAGATGACTATATGGAACTTAATAGTATAATAATAATTCTGCTCCATTTTCTATATTTTATAATGTATGCCCCTTAGAGGTCTTGTCCATAAAATGGCCGCTGATGGAGGGTCATGTGATCAGGCAAATCACCTCCATGTGATGTCTCCTCCATTCAAACACACTGCACCTGCACTAAACTCTCAAGAGTACAAGTGCGGATGGCAGGTGCAGTGTATTTAAATGGAGGAGACATCACATGGAGGTGATCTACCTGGTCACATAACCCTCCAAAGACGTCTGTGTGGACGGCACAAAAGACTTGGCAAAAAAGGAGGCATGCCTTATGAAATATAGAAAATGGAGCAGAATTTTAACCAAGGCTATATTAGTACGTGTCATATAATCATCTTACAGACACATTGGTCAACAGTAACCAGAAAGTGGGCAACCCCTTTAAGTATTTGAGAAAATACTTATATTATGGACTTGTGTCACTTTTTGAGGTTTCCTAAGCGATAGGTTCTCTTTAAAGAATCCCTCCAAGTGCTGCTGAGTTTCTCCTGAAGTGACTGTACTATACACATCCTCTGAATCATCTTATGGATGCGTTCTTCTTTGTATTCCGATGACACTGGTACAGTGAACAGCTCCCGATCCATTTTCCTAATGTTATGAGGTTATTTTTTTATGTCTGTGTCTATAGATAGGAATCAGACAAGGCTTATGTGCTGAAGTTTGCCCAATCTGTCCTTCATCCGAAAAATAATAAGATTTCCTGTAGTGCAGGCCTCACGTTGGAAGTCAGTCTTTTTGATATATATATATTTTGTTCTTACCCTGTGGAACTCGGTAGGTGGTATAGTTATTATATTGCAAGTTTTTTCCTTGTGGATTAAAAACCAGTGGGGTTCACTTCCAGCAAGACGTAGGACCTTTGACAATTGACATCACCACTGCGATTGTGTTTGCGGCTTTACCTATAATACAGAGTGATTCCAATCAGATAGGCGACTGTAGCAGAATTCTTTACAGTTTAGGATTATATCTTTACTGGACGGGTATATTTTACTGTATTATATTTTATTTTGGTGTTATCCTTGCAAGGCATACAGTGCCAATTTGGAGTTTTGTTTTCTTCCTTTACAATGTCGAACTTTAGAAAGTAGAACGTCCTCTGTTTGTGCAACCAGAATTACAGCAAATTTACAGTCATAGGAGGCCTCCTTCCTGAAATATCAGTACCTCCTACTATAAATGTTGTTATAATGATTGAAAATCTCCAGTCAGCTCACGAGCACCAGGCTCAGAACAGGGCCAATAATTGCTGAAGCGTATTTCGTAGAAATTGTCCACAGTTGCACTCAACCCTGATGTAAAGCAATTCTTCCCTTGGCTTTTGGGCTGTGGTCTAGTTTTCTCTAGAGTCCACCGATTGGCATTCTGAAGGAAAATTATGTTTCTTACCTGAATTAGGCTGCATTCAGACAATGTTTTAGCTCTGCGCTTGGCTTTCCGTCAGGGGTATACGTCTGAATAACGAAAAATGGTATTCAAATGTAACTGCAACGGGTACGTTGACTTTAATGGAGTTCATATTACTCTTTCAGCTCCATTTGATCTGCTCTTCATTCCTTTTCCGACTTTTTAGCCAGACAGAAAAAGCTACCAGGCAATATCATAACTAGAAATGACTGGGCCCCACAGCAAATTTTTGAAAGCTTCCTCTCCCAACCCACTCCCCCCCCAACAACTTCTTCACAACCCTCTCATCCCATACAACACCCATTCCTGTGACTAGTCAAGATTGCTCTCTCAAATGAGACCCAACATCCACTCCGTCCGTTTCCTACACATATATAGTAAATGTCATGACACTGTATATTATGTCATTGTATAATATTGTTGAGGGGGCCCTTACAATAAAAGCTTTTAGTTTTCCTACTGGGTGGGCCCCTTCTGAGTTTGGGCCCCAAAGCAGCTGCTTCACTTGCTTCCTCTTTAACTATGCCCCTGCTACCAAACTATTCTATCCCTAAAAAAAAGCCAGAGAGGAATGGAAAACAGCTCAGATGGAGTCCAATGATGAAACCTGGAACTCCATTTGACCCATATATGGCTTAAATAAGTGTTTATGAGCTTCAGGAGATCTCAGATAAGGCATTCACTGTAAACACAGCATCTTGCTGCTCTGCAAATATGATTACACTGGAAAAAGGCCTGAAAAATTTTCATAAAGGCCAAATGAAAAAAATATCCAAAATAAGTAGAATACAATAAAAAAGGCCTCTGAAGGTGCCCCCCCTCCCCAAGCAAGTGACTATTTTTAGTCACAGATCAAGTTTGTTGCATTTTTAGCTGCAGTACAATGTAGGGGGATTCCACCGCTGGTCCTATACAGACCTAAGGGTTCTGTTGTGGTCAACCATCATTATCCTCTGGTGGGAAGGTTTCTCTGTAACTGTAAGTTTTATTTTGCTATCTGCCATCCAAAGGACTCAGACATTCCAGGTTAATGCACCAGCAAGCAAATAAAATTTAAAGTGTAACTGTCATGTTTTCATTAAAAAAAAATCTATTTTACCATATGTTACTGTTGGTGGAGCATTATGCATAAAGCAATCTTTAGTTTCTTCACATACCACTGTTTTCCTTGAGTTTTTCCTTTAGTCACGGTTGTTTTAACCTCTACAATATGAGGATATTCTCAAGATGGCTCCTCTGCCAGTTCTCTGAGGCCAGAACTGCTTTCCCTCACTTCACATACACACTTGCTGTAGCCAGCATCTTTCTGCCAGCTAATCAGATTGGATTACTGAGAGACATGCCTTACTCTGAAGCTTAATGCAGGCATGCAGGGTGAAGGAAAGCCCCTATGTCTTCTGTTTACAATTATCCGGAGACAGAGGAGCCATAGCAACAGTATTTTAAGGTACCAGTGGGAAGGGACAGGAGACATTAATGAAAGCTGTTATAAAGTAATTACAGATCTTTTGACAATAATTGACAGACTAAGTTGGGTATACATGCCTAGCCTAGCAAAATATGGCAGTTACATTTTAACTTTCCTTAAAGGGGTTTTCTTGTAACTTTTTTTTAAGGGATAGAAAATGTAAAAGTAAAGAAGAAGCATTATTCACTTCCACCGATCCTCTGCTGCTGTGCTGACGCTGCTTCGGTTCCTGCTGCTGTCCACTTCCTGGTCCCGGCTTGACATATTGGATATGCCAGGAAAGGCTCACTCGGCCAATCACTGGCCTTAGAGATGACCCAACTCAGCCATTTATTGGAGAGCATTGGGTACGGAACAGAATTTAATTGTTGGAGATGAATAATGCTTCTTTTATATTTTTAACCTTATCTGGCCCTATTTGTAATCCTAAAAAGCATAAACTCATTCATGCAAATGGTATTTAACAATTTTTATTTTTCTTTTTTTATGTCATTTAATACTATTAATTAGTTTTCTACAATAGGCTCTTTTAAAGGAATATGACTTTTTTGCTGAATCTTTCATAATCTTATCATTTGACTGCATTTATCTTACTAAATATTAATGCAGTAGAAAGAAATTGTAGTAGAAAAGTAGAAAAAATTATGCTGCTGTCTTTAGCACCCAAAGCTTTGCCTAGACTTCTACATCATACTTAACCCTCTGCTGTGGGTATAGGAATAGGCCAGGACAGGTTTATCAGCTCTGAATGCAAACATGTAGGCACAGATTGAAAATGGTGGGGAATTACATCAAAATACGTATATTACACAGTATTATAATATGCATTTTTACAATAGTATGATTAGACATACCGTAATTTATCTAAGCGTAGGCGAAAGTGAAATGTGTTTCAGAATCTTACAGGTTCCTCACCAACCACTAGTTGTTGTAGTAATATGGTTTGCTTTTTCATTTCACCAGGGGTTCTCAACCCTAATCCGAGAGTGGCCTGGAGACCTGTACAATAACAAAACTATAGTCAAGGCTTTAAAGACTCATCTAAACCGTGACCCAAGTAACCGAACGCTCTTGAAGGCTCTGGCAGAACTGTAAGTGAAAGCCTTATAATTACAATTTATTGCTTTTGTGTGCTTCTTCTACATAAAATAATATTTTCATTACATGTGAATTCCCTGTACAGCTCAGAATTAGGAGGATACAATATTTGGTGTTGTCTATTTCTCTTTTCATATTGCTTATTTTTTCATTCTTGTCAACTTTCATTTCTGTTATACAATGCCATTTGACCTAATGCACAAGCGGGAAATAATGATAACACTTAAATGGTCAACAAACTTGGCATAAATCAATAGTTCAGGTGAATATAAGAAACTTTGGAATATTTCTCTTCCCATCCACTCCTGAACTAACATTCATTGCTAACTGTCTTGAGAGACAAGACGGTTGTCTGCTCACTGAAGGATCAAATTACAGACTATGGAGAGAAGAATGTGCAGTTAGAAGGAGAAAGGCATTTATGTATTTATTAACCTGTACTATGAAATTATGACATCGACATTGACCATTTAAATATGGTTTGGCTTTGATGCTATCTCATAGACTATAAATTTACAAAATGTCTGGAGGGAAATTAAAAAGATTGAAATAAATAACTATAACTACCTAACTGTATCCCTAACTTCTACATTGGATCAGAAGGTATCTCTTGATATAGAGGTTGAAGAGTAGGTGTTACCTCATGATTATTCCTCCTGACAGCAGAATAGTTCAACAAGATCAAGCTGCAGTCTGCAGGAGCATGGAGTGCCAAAGCAGAGTTGTCACCCTGAGGACCTAATTGCCTGTTGCTAGGCTACTTCTTAAATATGATCAGTCACTGCTTAGCAATTAAAAGTGCTTTAAAAAGTATTCAAATGGGTTATACAGGACTAAGAAATTGATGGTCTATCACCAGTGTCAGACCCCCTATAAAGAGGCTGTATCCTCTTCATTGTTTACATGGGAAGTCCTTAATTTAAGTAGGCCCTGTGCCTGGTTTTACAAGATGTAATACTAGGAATAGATACTATGAAAAGTGCAAAGCTTCCCTGGTAAACAATAAAGGGAGTATGAAGCGTGCTGGAATGCTGCATCCATTTTAATCAGCTGATCAGTGGGGGTACAAGGATTGGAACTAGAGATGAGCGAATCATTGAAAATTCGCTTCGACGAATGTTCGACGAATTTATGACAAGATTCGTTCTTAATACGAATTTATTCGGTCGAATTTACGTTAAAAAACAATTGTTGTTTTGCAAACATTCCAACACAAATTACGAACATACAGTCAGTGTTGTTAAAAGTACGCAATACGTAAGCATTAGTGAACAAAAGTGCATACGAATCCTTAGCGTACTATTGACTCGCGATTGTGTCATACGCACGAGGCTAGGCCGCGGCGTACAGTTCCTCAGAGGCAGTCCATATGAGGTAGAAAAGTAAGGTGCTCACTGCTAGCTATCCAGCTAAGTGCATAATTTACTAAAAACACTGTACAATAAGTGCATAATAGGACACATTGCAGTACCAGAAAAAGAATACACACAATGGGCTAAAGTGCTTGAACGTTGCTGAACCAGTAAAAACAGTGTAGCTAAAATACAGCAAAGACATAATTATGCAAACATTTTAGTGCAATCAATTTCACATTTGCAAGCATAAAAGGCTCAGATATACATTTGAGTCTCCCCTCGTGGCTCCTTGGCATGATAAAACATTGAAACACACTCCAAAATTCAATTGTAATCCACTTGAGGTAATTTTGTAATCCAAACAGGTAACGTGTAATCCACATGGATAATAGAAAATAGCAGCAAATAGAAAACCCTTTTTGCAAAGGGGGATCCCAAATAACCTAAGAAGGGGGGAAAAAGGAAAATAGGCGCGCTTACGCGCAACTGGGAATTTTCTGCAGAACGAGAGGGGTGTGGGGGAGTCCTGACAGCCATGTCCATCTGGGTGAAAGTCAAACAGGGGGCAGTACAAACTAAACAAAAAAAGTGCCAACTAGCTCTCACCCGTCAGGTGCAGTCCATGGTGTGGCTCCCATATGTCCTTTTGAAGTGTCCTTGAGACAGCCAGTAGTTGGGTCCTTTAGATGAGGGACCTGAAGTCCTCCTCGCTTGAGCTGCTACTGAAGGACATCAGAGGACGCTCCTGCCTCTTATAGGCCACGCTCACTGCCGTGGTGGAACTCCACTGCCCTCTTCTTCCGGAAGTCGGACTTGACCGGGTTCGGGTGGTGGTCACGATGGTGAGCGCTGCAGCCACTTGCGCTTTACCGGATCCTCCTGCCGGGACAGCAGGGGTATGTACTTCTGGCTGCAGCGGTTCCGGCAAGCTTGCACCCAGGGAAGAAGGCCCAGCTCCCCTGGCTGCTGCTGGCTTCATCTTCCACGGTAGTTGGTATTGGTGGATCACCGTGGATTGGAATGTAAATGATGAAGTTGTCAGCTGACCCAGCTGAAAGGACTGTGATGGTGGTGGTGGTGGTGGCAGTCAAGGTATCAGAGGATCCGGCTGTGGCTTTTCCCTGAACCAGAGGACGCCATCTGGTGACTCCTGAAGGCAACGCACGCGTCCTGGACGTGGTGGTTCATCCGGCCACACTTCTGGTTCCGGTGTAGGTAACAAAGGCTTAGAAAGTAAGGTAACCCCGGTAGCAAAGGGGCCTTTGAGGGACGCTATGGGGGTGTACTCCACCTGATCCCCCACATACAGGCTGTGATGAGGCTGGGGCAGGTACAGCCGTTTAACTGACCTGCGGCCCACAAAGTACTCCTTGCCGTCCTCGTCGTCTGCCAGGAAGCCAGAGCCTCGCTCGACTGAAAACCACAGGACAGTTCCCTTTCGGCGCTCCAATTTAGGATCTCCCGGCCTAGGATGGTCCAGTACCTGGATTACCCAGTCCTCCACGGCATTCTTGTAGTCCCTGAGGGTCTGCGCGTGGGCCGTCAGCGATGCTGGCACAATCGGGTTCTGCCTTATGAAAGATGTTGTTCATCTCCTCCTGGGCAGCGAAGTGGACGCTCCAGCCGCCTCCGCTGCACCAGCCACAGCAGCCGCCTCACGACGAACCGCCTCACGACGAACCGCCTCACGATGCACAGCAATCTCAGCAACCAGTAAGAAGAATAAGGGCACTGAAGCTGGGTTTCTCTTGATTTCAGAGTGTGACACCCTGATGTCTGGAGCAGGCGGTGGTTCGGGGAACTCGTTCCCAAAGACCATCTGGTTCCAGTCCGAACCAGCTCTTTAGCCATTCTTGCTGTACTGATCAGCGTTTAGCGCTGGTCTAAACTGGTTCAGAGGAGGGTGGAGTACTGAGGGAGGAGTTCACTACCTATACGTGCAAATAGATCCCGGTGGGCCGGGCTGTTTTTTTCCAGTTCTGAGGGGGGCATATTTTCACTTTCCCGCTCTTGCGGAGCGTATCGTCATTTTCCCGCTTCACAAATAATGTGTACGTTTCGTACGTAGCGTACGTATCATTAGCAGTCAAAATTTTACGAAAATTTACAAATAATACAAAGCGAATCCAAAAAAAATCCGGATTCGCTTCGGCGGTAAAAAATTTGTAAGATTCGATATGAATCTACGAAGCGGTGAATAGATTCGCTCATCTCTAATTGGGACCACCACGATCTAATATTGATGGCTTTCTCAAGGGTATGCCGTCAGTTTTTGTGTTCCAGAAAACCCCTTTGAGTGGAGTCTGACTGACAAATGAGATCTTCTGTTGGGCCCAGGAACCTGCTCAGTAGTACCTAAAGGTTTTGCAGAAGACAACACTATCTGGGGATTTTGCAGATAACAACACCGTTGGGGGTGACTCTTGAACCAATCACTTGCCTCTAGGGTCTATGCACAGAGTTGATATTATATTTTATGGATTATATGTCATGTGTGTGCAACAATAATTACAATGTAATGCAGATGAAAGAGGAAGATGAAAACTGGTGTATAGGAAAACTGGCTTAGTTGCCCATAGCAACCAATCAGATTCCACCTTTCATTTTTCAGAACTCCTTAGGAAAATGACATGTGATTAGTTGCTATAGGCAACAAAGCCTGTTTTCCTTTACACCAGTTTTGATGAATCTCCCTCATATTCTTTATGGATTTACGGTGGCCCTAAAAAAACAATAGCAGGTCCCAGAACTCCAGGCAGACACTTTATATATTTACCTATTATTTTGATTCCCTAATCAATTATTTCAATGGGGAACTCACATTTTTAGAAAACTTCTAATCTGAAATGTATTGGACATGGGTTCATGTTATCAGCACTCTGGACATAAGTCTCATATATTTGCATACAGAATTCTTGGCATTGAATATGGCCGGTGAAGCTTTTATCTGAAGTGAATTGGCTTAACGACAGTAATGACTCCAGCTGAATGGAATGCACATACAGTTGCTGCATACATTGGAGTCTGGCAGTTTGGTTTCATTGTATGTTATTTATCAAAGAGTAGAAATCAAACCACTCCAAGTCTAATTTATCAAGACTTCCTTTTCTGTACAGATCACTGGTCAGCAATCATCACAGGCAGGATTACAATGACAGATATTATATATATATATATATATATATATATATATATATATATATCACAGTATCCACCACTGCCAATAGATGATGGACACTGCTTACCTCCTCACCTTCCCTGCACAGTGACCTCTGCACAAAAAACTCTCCCATATATTTCAATGAGTTGTCTCCTGTCCATTGTCAGTATGGTCCATGTTGCTACTATACAGTATTCTAAGGCTAGATGACTCCCCCCATAATCATGTAGAGAAAACAGAATAATAAAATCTACAATGAGAAAATATAAAGTACGGTATGTGTCAATTTCTGGCTTGTGATTTTTCTTTCTAGACACACATACGATCAATGTTACAGTCAAGCTCTGGAAATTTACCTAACCCTTCAACACAAGGAGGTATTTGATCTGATTCACAAGCATAACCTCTTCAGCTCTATCAAGGACAAAATCGTTTTGCTCATGGATTTTGATACAGAGGTAAGTACCTCCAATGCCAACTATCTCCTCATGATTGTAGTGCTCTTGCTTTACATGGAAACCAGCACATTCTCCATAGTCCTCTTTGTGAAAAACATTCCAAGTCGGAATTAAAGGTGTTTTCCTGTTTTAGTAAATAAAACTTCTCCATTTAATAATGAAAACATATTCAAATCTGTAAGAGGCTACATTCATGGTTTTGTGCTGCAGGCATTGAATAGGAACTTTTATTGTTTAGTTCGAGGGGAAAAAATGTGTCCCAGTTATGAGATGATCCATCAGGTGCTGTTGCCTGGGCAGATAGTTATGGATGCCTGGAGCTGGTTGCCCTCAGTCACCACTAGTGTGAGCTCAGTGTGCTGTAATATATACATTTACCATGTATATAATCCACCATTATGTGGATTAACACTAAGAATGAAAAGCGATAACTGATCAGTGAGTCTACCAAACCTACTAGCTCACTTTTCAGGTCTAAGGCCTGATTCAGACAACCGTCTTTTCCACACTTGTGATATGTCTTTGTTTTGTGGATGGAAATCTGAACAGACCTCCAAATCCGGCTCAGTAGTTAATAAATGGTGAAACTGTTCTGTCATCAGTCCAAAATTGATGACATCTTGGACGTTTTGGCCAAAAACTACTAATTCTTCTTCAGGTCAGGTCCACACCCCCACCCCCTGCTGATCTTTCCATGTCCATGGCGATTCCTCAGCAAAATGCCAGGCATATTTTGATGTAGTTTTACTGCGCCTTTCACCTTTAAGGTGCCTTCACATGCAGCAAATTTTGTTTCAGAGAGTTCTGCAAATGAAAATCAGGTCCATTCATTTGATATTCTGCGTATAAAGGCATAATATGCTTGGTGAAACAACACATAAAAAATGGAATTCTCCACTATGTGTTTTTTTTAATAATGCCTTCCACATATACATCTATAATTTGATGCAAATGTCAGTGCATCATCTACAATGCTAACCCACAGCTGAGGGCATCAGCATCGTGAAATGCAGTATTAAGCTGATGACCCAGACAGCTTCCTTCATACAGTAGGGCTTGTCTGCTGGGGACAGCCTCTTTAACAGGATACAAGAAACACCCTTAGATTTCTGGAGAATAAATCTACTGTTTACCTAAACCTAGAAAAACTTAAAAAAACAAACTCTTCTTTCCCCTTTCAGCATTATGTTGGTAATTTTTTCACGTATTTTCCGCATTTCTCTTTTAGAAAGCTGTGGATATGCTTTTGGACAATGAAGACAAAATCTCTGTAAGTATCTGTTGTAATTACATTTAAAGGGGTATTCTCATCTCATCTCTAGAATATGCACCCATTGTCTGATAGGTGCCGGTCCCACCTCTGGGACCCGCACCTACACTGAGAACAAAGCAGGGAAGGTGGTCACCGGAGGGCTCTGGGTTTTCCGGGGTCTGGGTACCGCCAAGCGTTCTCCCCATAGAAGTGAATGGGAACGCACCACACATGCGTGGTAACCGCTCCCATTCATTTCTGTGGGGCCGACGGAAACAGCCGAGTCAGTGCTCTGCTATTTTCAGCGGCCCCATAGAAATGAATGGAGGGCAGCTACGCATGCACAGTGCGCCCTCCACAACTTTCAGGGATCCGATCTTGATGTAGGTGCGGATCTCAGATGTGGGACCCGCACCTATAAGACAATGGAGGCATATCCTAGCGATATACCCCCATTGACTGAGATTGCTCTATACGGTATGTAGCAATTTACCCATTACGTAGCCCTAAAATAGCCTGCCCAGTGTTACTAGGGGCAGGTTTGAGAAATCCTACATGTAATAGTTCTTAAAGTGGCACTGTACTTTGAACAATCTTTTGATATGTTGTAGGGACATATCACAAATAGAGGTCTGAGCGCTGAGACCCCCATTGGTCTCTAGATCGAGGAGAGACAAGCACAAATATTGCACTCTCTCCGCTGCACAAGATGGGAACAAGACAGGCTCATAGACTGTTTATTAAGTCCGTCTCACTTAGCGAGGAAAGAGAGTGTGTTATGCACTCTTCACTCCCCTCGTTTTTGAGACCAGTGGGGGTCTCAGCGTTCAGACCCCCACCAATCTAAACATTTCATATGTCCCTACAACATATGAAAAATGTGTTCAAAGAACAGTGCCACTTTAACACTTAACGTAGCAGTCAGGTACACATGTTGGCAGTGTAGGGTGTATGGATTTATAGTTCCTATTATTTGATTCATTATTCTTGTGTGAAAAGAAGTTTGTGTGGTTCCAGGACTCTGAGAGAAACCCTGTGAGTCCTGCCCCCCCTCCCTCCCCCCTCCCCACACACACACACACACACCTGCACATAGTGCTTGACAGCTCTTCCCATATACCAGCAGGACTCATATGCTTTCTATATGAGTCCTGGCAGCATTTGAACAACTTTTATATGAAATTAATTATATATATATTTTATTTTTATTTTTTTTGTGTATATACAGTACTCTCCTCCTCTGTCTTATGCTGCCCCCAGAACGGAGAACAACTTTAAGTACAAAACTATTCTGACATTTATGGTCCTGAAATTTTTTATTTTTTTTTTTCATCTCTTCCAGATTGATAAAGTTATCGAAGAATTAAAAAATAGACCGGAACTACAACATGTGGTAAGTCTGTTCTGACCTTTAATGTTAAGGGTGCAGTGAAGGGAGAGCACGCATACACAGCTTTCTGCATTTACTACTGTGAGACATACGACAATAGCCTGCGAAGGCTCTAATATTTTAGAGTCCCATAGTCCCATAGCAGTCAATGTAGAGGTAGCTGCGAATGTACAGCATGCTGTCCATTCACAGTGGGGCACCGTTCTTGAGATAAGAGCAGGTCTCAAGGGAGGGGTCTGCACCTCTCAGGCATTTATGTCCTGTCCTCTCAGTATGCCATTTATGTCCACATGGGACAACACCTTTAATACTTCAACTTAGGCTACTTTCACACTAGCGTTTTTTTTTTCCAGTATTGAGTTCCGTCATAGGGGCTCAATACTGGAAAAAAAACGCTTCAGTTTTGCCCCCATTCATCGTCAATGGGGACAAAACTGAACTGAAGACAACAGAATGCTTCTAAAAGCATTCCGTTCCGTCTCCAGAACGGAGAGCAAACCGCAACATGCTGTGGTTTGCTCTCCATCCTGGGCATCCGCACCAAGGCGGATCCGTCATGACCCCCAATGCGAGTCAACGGGGACGGATCCGTTCACACTCAGTAAACGGATCCGTCCTCCATTGACTTTCAATGGAGTTCATGACGGATCCGTCCACAGTACACCACACATGACAGACACATACACACAGACATACACACAGACAGACATAGACATACACAGACATACTTACATGCTCCCAGCAGCTCCGCACATCACAGGAGGTGGAGGACTGCGTGCACATAGGAAGATTCTCCCTCCAGCAGAGGGCGCTATGGGGAATCTTCCTATGTGCGCGCCATCCTAAGTATGTATGTGTATGTCTGTGTGTGTGTGTGTGTATGTGTTAGCGACACATGTGGGGCCGGAGCGCTGCTCCGACTCCTCACGTGTACTTGCGGCAGCACGGATCCGGCGGCACCCTTCACCCGCCGCATCCGTGCTGCCGCTAATGTGAAAGTGGCCTTAAGACTTCAATACTGATGAACTATACTCTGATAGGTCAACAGTATCTGATCAGTGGGAGTCCGACACCTGGGACCTCCACCAATCAGCTGTTTGAGAAGGCAGCTGTACTCGCAGTAGTGCCATGGCCTTGTTCAGCTTTTCTAGGCTAGTGACGACACATTCTTCGGTCACGTGGCTTAGGAGCAGCTCAACCCAACTGAAGTTAATGGGGCTGAGCACAATACTAAGCACAGCTACTAAATGATGTATGGTGTTGTGCTTGGTGAGCTGCGAGAAGACCTCCAGAGGATAGGTCATCAGTATAAAAATCCCTTTTAACGCTGGATTCTACTGTGCTACATCTGTACAGAGGGCCTGCAGTTTTCCCAGCAGTGCATTCTTGTATCACATCTCTAGATGTCACTCATTGTCCAGGGGACTGTTGCCTTTAGTTGCGGATTTGCTAAAGCGTTTAGAATATCATATAGATGACAGTCATGCAGTGACCAAAATGATATGTGGTTTGCTTTCTTCATGTTTTTATTACTGTAGGAAATTTGTGCTTGAAATTACTGGATTCCGGTGGGTAAAAGGAGAGCGAAAGGAACAATTATAGAACTGTACATAAAACCTGCAATTGCAGCCATGACAGTAATTATCAAATCCCTTTATTTCCATGGTTGCCAGGAAACCCCGTGACTACAGACAGATAATGATTTCAGCGGTAACGGAAAATCATCACTTGCTGCAATCGAGGGATTTCTTCCCTGAATATTCAGTGTTCTGTATATGAGTTTAATAGGAGATAAATACCACTTTTCTTATAGTAATTGGAGAGGACGGCTGCTTCTGTACACACAAAATATTTCTTTGATACAGTATATTCACTTTAATGTGCTGAAAGATGACTATTATAAGGGTTTTTTTTCCATCTTAAAGGGAACCTGTCATTCTGAATATGGTGTCTGAGCGGCAGGCAGCATGTTATAGAGCAGGAGGAGCTGAGCAGATTGATATGTAGTTTTTAGGTTAAAAGATTCGGTATTACCTGTATTTCATTTATTTAAATTCCTGCTCATTCTGGGCTTTGAAGTCAAGGAGACAGTCCTATCAGTGACTGACAGCTATCTCTGTATACACAGTCAGAGAGGGAAGGCTGTCAATCACTGATAGGAGCGTCTCCTTCACTTCAAAGCCCAGAATGAGCAGGAATTTAAATGAATAAATTACAAGTTTCACTGAATCTTTTTCCTCAAAACTATATATTGATCTGCTCAGCTCCTCCTGCTCTATAACATGCTACCTTTACCTTATATTGTATTTTCATGGTGACAGGTTCCCTTTAAAGGGAACCTGTCATCTCCAAAACACCCCCTGAACTAGAGTAAGCGGTGTATAGTGTATAGAGTAAGCGGTGTATAGTGATGCTGAATCCGAATATGTAAGATTTATCTTCATACTCACTTCCATTCCGACGCTGTGCTCCCACAAACCAGCAGTAAAATGCATTGAGAGGACTCTTCTTTGAGTCCTCTCCATTATGTGAGTGAGCACTGCAGTCCTCTCAGTGCATTTTACTGCAGGTTTGTGGGAGCACAGCGTCGGAATGGAAGCGAATATGAAGATAAAACTTACATATTCGGATTCAGCATCACTTACACCATACACCACTTACTCTAGTTCAGGGTTTTTTTCGGAGATGACAGGTTCCCTTTAAGCTTTTATGACATATCAACAAGCCAAGTGTGTGTATGTCTCTCTGCAGCTAGTGGCTGCTCCTTAAAAGCACTGTCATTGATCCTGTAGGGTGCCTGTCAGCGTTCCTGACATGGCTATTTTATTTGTATTCTTCATGAAATACCAATTCTAGAACATCTTATTCCTTTTGTAGTATTTTATGAATAAATTGTTGAGCGAAGCGAGCTTTGGATGCTTTATCGAACTCGGCTTCGATTCCGACTAGTACCTCAGAAGTAAAGCCAAGTTCGGTTTCAAGTTTTAAAGTGGTTTTTCACGAAGTTATTCAATGAAATTACTCGCGACTTTGTGACTAACTAACTTCGTCTCATCAAAGCCCATACATTCTAATACTGTAACATATCTTCGTACAGTATTATTCCGAAGTTTTGAACAAAGTGACTTCGGATGAAGCATCCAAAGCTCGCTTTGCTCAACACTAAAATTGAGAACTAGTTGCTACTATTTCGGGATTTATTGTCCCTTCACACTCTGATACTGACCTATTAGGCTGTACAGTAACATTAAATGCATGACAGCACACCACAACTTGCAATTCAATATCTGCCGAAAAAATTGGTGCTTTATATGAATATTACAGCAATGTTTCAGACCTTTATCAAACAGGACGAGATGCACAGTCTGCATGGTTGGTGGGTTGACAGTCCCAGAATGTATAGGGACCCCATTGACAAGCGCTGTCAGTTTATGCATAAATATTCAGGAGGAATAATAGAGGAACAGCACAATGCTCCAGAACTGTTTTTTCATGGGGAATGTTGACCAAAACAGAAATATCAGGAAAGCTGACCAGTCCTCTTTAAAGACTGTGTACAGTGTAAGTGCTAGCAGTTAAAAAGGATGTCAGAGCTGAATATTGCTATTATGCCATGACATCATATCTATCGTGACATATCTGTCTCAGTGGACAGTTACTTCACTTTCCATTTTACTATCTATATGAAAAGGAATCTCTGACCACTGATCCTTACAAAAGGCTGATACTTCCTGTTTTGTAGAAATCATCTCTTGGTAGTCATCTCATCATCATTATAGGTGGGGTTACAGTGAAAGGAAACACCCCTGTTATAGAACTGGAGGGAGATAATCCAGGGTAACAAAACTGATAATAGGTGATGGTCACAGCCAGGGGCGTTGCTAGGGTCTCAAAAGATCTGGGGTCCGAGTCGACCACCCGCCCCCCCTTCCACAGCAGCACCTACCTTTCACATCCACGGCCTCCAGGTGACGTCTCCTCTGATGCAGATCTTGTCATCATCTTCTCCTTTTCGGTACAGATACCTTCTCTCAGCCTCGTCTCTGCAGTGTGTGACACACAGACATTTTAGCTTCCTCACTTTTCTATCATCATCCCCCAACCTGGGGTCCCCACAGTGTTATCCTGCTGCTGGCTGTGCCCCCCCCCCCAAAACCCCCAAATACTATCCTGAAGATATATCAGTGCCCCCATAGTAATAGTACTCCTCATAGTCCCATCAATAGTAATTACCTTCTAGACTGCCCTCATTAGTAATAGTGCCCCCAACAGTGATAATGCTCCCCAAGAATGCCCCCATTAGTAGAAGAGCCCTCCTTTATTAATAATGTCCTCACAGAGCCCCCAGTAGAAATAAAGCCCCCCTATTGTTTCCCCAGTGGTAATAAACTCTCTACAGACCTCTCAGTAGTAATAAGGCCCCCCATAGTGCTCTTAGTAGAAATAAGGCTGATCTATAAGTCCCTCCTATAGAACCCCCAGTAGTAATAAGAATGCCTATAATGTCCCCTAGATTTATAATGCCCCTACAGTGCCCCAGTATTTATATCACCCCTACTGTTATAATGCTTTCCCCTACAGTGCCCCCAGTATTTATACTTCACCCTATTGTTATAATGCTCGCCCTGAAGTATATTCCTCCCTTTAGTGCCCTCAGCAATGGTGATTCCTCAGCCCCTCCACCATACAGTCACATGTAAATAAAATGATTGTCCCTCCGCTGTAGAGTCCCATGTAAATAACATCACTTCCCTCCCTTTAGCCCCCAATATACAGTCCCATTTAACTCGCTGATGAGGTTTACAGCTTTCAATCTGCAATTCTTATTTTGTCAGGCCATGATAAGAAATGAGCAAAAGGGACTTAAAATGGAGTTTTAAAAATCCCTGATTGCTCAAAATGAAAAATTAAAAAACATTGTCTATATGCTCATATATGAGCCTTAAAATAATCACAAAAAATAAAAAAAATGTTAAAAAATATATAAAAAATAAAAAAATAATATAATTAAAAAATAAATACCTAAATAACAATACATATAAACATCATGGGTATCACCGCGATCGAAAACGCCTGTACTTTTAAAATATGAAAAAAAAATCCAATATGGCAAATTGCGTAACGGAAAAAAGGGTCAAAATGGCCGATTTACCATTTTTTCACTACTTCTCTTACCCAAAAAAATGTAATAAAATGTGATCAAAAAGTCATGCACACTTCAAAATGGTATCGATAAAAACTATGGATTGTCCCGCAAAAAATTAGCCCATAAACAGCTCAGTGGATGTAACTAAAAAAAAGTTATGGGGGTCAGATTATGATGAAAATTTTACACTAATTTTATTATTACACTATTTAAACATAACAAACCTACACATATAGGGGATTGTTATAATCCCACTGACCCAGAGAATGAAGGACATGGGTCAGTTTTGCCGCAAACGGAACGCCGTGGGAACAAAACCTGTAAAATGGTGGAGGAATTGCATTTTTTATCCAATTCCCTCCTATTTGGATTTTTTTTTACCGCTTCCCACTACATTTTATGCCATAATTAATGGCGGCATTAGAAAGTACAACTTGTCCCGCAAAAATAAGCCCCCATACAGCTATGTGAACAAAAATATAAAAAGTTAGGGCTCACAGAAAATAGGGAAGAAAAATGAAAACGCAAAACCGAAAAAACCTCCGGTACTGTAAGGGTTAAATAACATCACTCCCATCAGCCTCTCCAATATACAGTCCCATGTAAATAACATCACTCCCCTGCCTTCAGCCCTTCCAATATACAGTCTCATATAATTAACATCACTCCCCTCCCTTCAGCCCCTCCAACATACAGTCCTATGGAAATAATATCACTCCACGCCCTTCCAATATACATTCCCATGTAAATAAATCACTCCCCTGCCTTCAGGCCGTCCAATATACAGTCCCATGTAAATAACATCACTCCCTCCCCAGCCACCTTCAACTTACAGTCCCATGTAAATAACATCACACCCTCCCACAGCCCCCTCCAGTATTCAGCCCCATGTAAATAACATCATCCCCTCCCACAGCCACCATCAACATACAGTCCCATGTAAATAACATCACCCCCTCCCTTCAGCCCCCGCATTATATAGTCCCATGTAAATAACATCACTCCCCTCCCTTCAGCACCTCCAGTATACAGTCCCATGGAAATAACATCGCCCCCTCCATCACACAGTCAGCATCACCCCCTGAACATTCAGTCCCATGTAAATAACATCCCTCTCTTCAGCCCTAACATGCAGTCCCAGTTAAATAACTACAACTCCCAGCATTACTGTGCCTTTCACACTGAGTAGTCCACCCCTTCACTTACCTCTCCTCATAGCAGACCTCAGCAGAACTTCTTCTCCTAGAATTCATTTAACTGCCGTCCTCTCCTGCACTGGTCACATGATGGTGACATCATCGCAGGTCTTTCTCAGCTACTGCACTGATCACATGACCTGTGATGTCACCACAAGTTTGTGCCTTGCCATGCTTTAGATTTAATTGTATTGTCGTCCTGAGGATGGCAATACAATTGTATCTAGCTGGCAGGCAGGACTGGGCCAAAACATTAGGGACCTAGGGCCCGAATGTTTTAGCCTAGCAACACCCCTGGTCACAGCTCACCTCCTTCCCCTACCTGCACAATGACCTCTGCACATAACACTTACACAAACTCTCAATCAATTATCTGAAATGTTTAGGTGGCTGCTGTAATGCAAATCACTGAAACTGATGTTCCCATATCAGGCAAGGCGATGCATTCTCTTTACAATGTACAGTATGTGTGGCTTCTGCCAATTATGTGCTGTTAATCTCTGTGGTGTATGGACATTCAGCTAATTCAGGGATGCTCAACCTGCAGCCCTCCAGCTGTTGCAAAACTACAACTCCCAGCATGCCGTAATAGCTGTAGGCTGTCCAGGCATTCTAGGAATTGTAGTTTTGAAACAGCTGGAGGGCCACCGGTTGGGCATCCCTGAGCTAAATCTGTTAACAGGAAACATCTCATTTATCCTCTGCATTCATCGATTTGAATTGAAATGTATGTATAGTATACATGTTGTATGCACATATTCAACAAAGATATAGGTGTGGGTTTTGAATTTTAGAAAAGGCCAGTGAGACCCGGACTTCCACACATTTCCATAAGCAACTTTTAAGAATTCATGTAAACCCTTTTTAAAACTGTCCACTGTTCCTGCTGTGACCACATCCTGAGGAAGTCTATTCCACAGATTCACAGTTTTTACAGTAAAGAAGCTTTGACGCTTCTGGAGACTGAACTTTCTTTTCTCCAGTCGGAGGCAGTGCCCCCTTTTCTTTTGAGGGCATTTTACATGGAACAGTTTTTCACCGTATTTTTTGTATGGCCTATTTATATATTTGTATAGGTTAATCATGTCTCCCCTTAGACATCTCTTCTCAAGACTAAATAAATTTAATTATTTTAATCTTTCTTCATAACTAAGACCCTCCACGCCCCTTATCAGTTTAGTTGCTCTCCTCTGTACTTTTTCTAGCTGCAGTGCATCCTTTCTATGGACTGGTGCCCAGAACTGAACTGCATATTCCAGATGAGGCCGTACCAACGCTTTGTAAAGTGGTGATATTACATCCTTGCCTCTTGAGTCCATGCCTCGTTTAATGCACGACAATATCCTGGTAGCCTTAGAAGCAGCTGATTGACATTGTATGCTGTTATTCAATCTATTATCTACAAGGACACCCAAATCCTTCTCTATAAGTTAGGCCTCTTTCACACTAGCAGCATCATGGATCCGGCGGGTGAAGGGTCCCACCAGATCCGTGCTGCCGCAGGTGCACGTGTGGGGCCGGAACTGCGCTCCGGCCCCACACCTGCCCCAGACACTATCTTGAGGAGGAGGGGGGGTTATACTTTACCTGTCCCAGCAGCTCCAGACCTGTCCCAGCAGCTCCAGAGGACGGCTCTCACAGTGGGAAGATTCCCCACAGCGCCCCTTGCTGGAGGGAGGAGGGAGCTGCGAGGGAAAAGTGCAAGGTGACAGATCCGTCATGAACTCCATTGAGAGTCAATGGAGGACGGATCCGTTTACTATTGTGTCACACCGAACGGATCCATCCCCATTGACTTGCATTGGGGGTCATTCCGGATCCGTCTTGGTGCGGATGCCCAGACCGGAGAGCAAACCGCAGCATGTTGCGGTCTGCTCTCCGGTCTAGAGACTGAAGAGAACTGAACGAAATGCATTTAGGAGCATTTTGTTCAGTTCAGTTTTGTCCCCATTGACAATGAATGAAGCGTTTTGTTCCGGTATTGAGCCCCTATGACGAAGCTCAATACCGGAATATGTAAACGCTGGTGTGGAAGGAGCGTTACTCCACCTGTGAAACTCACCCTCGGACATATGGTGCGTGTAGATCATACCTACCCAGATGCATAACTTTACATTTATGTTTTCAGTGGTGTATCAAGAATTGAACGTTTTTGATGGTCAGATTCTAAAGTGTTATATTTGCACTGTATGATATATTTAGATAAGTTTTCTTTTTTCATTTTGTTTTAGTATCTTCACAAACTTTTCAAGAGAGATCATCATAAAGGTCAAAAATACCATGAAAAGCAAATCAGCTTGTATGCAGAATACGATCGACCAAATCTTCTGCCTTTTCTTCGAGACAGCACTCATTGCCCGTTGGAAAAGGTAAGCACAACTGTTCTGTGGGTGGCATAATTCAATCTCTTCAGAATTTTGTTTTGCTAGAGTTTACAGGTTTTGATTATAGATTTTCCTATTCATTTGTGGTATTAGTATTTCTAAATCTAACTCCACTTAAAACCTGAATATTCTGGTTTGTCTGGGATCAGAAGGGGCTAAAAGGGTTGTCTGAGATAAGAATATTGATGTCTCCTCTTCTGGATAGGTTTGACTCGAAACTTGCGCTCTCACCAATCTATATTATTGATGGCTTATCCAGAGAATAAGCTATTAATATTTTGAACCTGATGAACCCCAATATCACCTTCTTTCATTGTCAAATGTTGTAGGCTCTTAGTTAGTTAGTATCCACCTTGCTGTTTTTAGTTGTAAAATTCATGATGTACTGTACAGTGAAGCAGAGCTGTTTTTCTGACTTTATACATTTGAGAGTTTGTGAAATCACACCAGTTTTGATAAATGTGCCCTTGTGTCTAGTCTACTATATCTGTTTTTGTACTTTAGGAGACAATGAGCTAAGCTATTTTTTAAGTCAACGTCCATGGTACATAATATCCACTACTTCATAGCTTTTTTTGTGTGTCATTTTTCATTTTTCAAACTATGCAACACAGTTAATACTGAGTCACATATTTTTATTGTATATGTGCATAGTTCTGATTATTATTTTAAATTTTATTTTTTGGAGTTGACCTAATAGACAAAGAAGCAATCATGCTTTCCAGGCATCTTGGATTTCAAGACATAAAGAGACTGTTGTATTTGATCCTGAAACATAGCAGTCTAAAGTGAAGTCCTTGGCTGCTATGTGTCAGTAGCTTTTTCTCTGATTAAGTGCATAGAACAAATTATAAAATTGGCTACTTGGAAAAAAGCCTAAAAGCCTTTCAGAAATTGAAATTGAAATAGTTGTCATACCCAATCAGTGTCATTTCAGATAAGTATATTAAAGCATTTTCATTGTTCAGCATGTTCAGAGGAAATCCAGTGTTTCGCAATGAACTGGCCGGCAGTGCAGAAATGTAATATAGCCAGTGTATTTTGGTTCTTTCCTCCGTCATTTTTTGCAAATTTACATTTTCCTGCTTTTCAAGGAATTCAAGAACTGCTCTTTCCCTTTCTCCAGCTGAGGCAAGGAGAATGATCTTCCCTTCTCCCCTCTCACAGCATGAATCTCACACAGTGAGGGAGAGATACTGCGGCAACTTCCCCCTTCTTCCTGTCTAGTTATTACTAATTATTACTTTTTTATACTGCATGGATGTTTTGTGACTGAGGAGGTTTCTAAACACAGATAGAGAGCCTGCATGAAGAGGAAAGGGAGCTAATAAAAATATATTACACGTTTTCATGTATTCAGATGTACTAATGATTTATGGAAAAAAAAACAGTATTCTGTACTGTATATATCAGGAAATCTATAACAATTGCTTAATACATTACAATGTTAAAGGGATGGTGTGCATATCATTAAGATAAAGCATCAATGTTGGACTGATATGACTGGTAGGGATCCAGCATGTGTGACACCAGCCAAACGCTTGGAAGCTGTGAAAATTGAACTGTGCCACTTCAGATACTCACTAACACTTTTCTTGCATCATTGCCTTTTTCGTTCAATCAGGGGTCACAGCCATCAACCCCTCCCCCCCAAACCCTACACACACTATCAGAAAGAAGCCTAGGCAAACACATTCTGATAGTGTCCTGATGCAGAACTATGGGCACAAAGCAGAATTATGACACCCCCCCCACTCCATTATTCACGCCACCATACACAGCTGAATAACACTGCTATACGCAGCCCATATAATACCACTAAGCACAGCTGATGTAAGTTTGGGACAATTTGCCGAGCGTTCATATTTGCATAGTTACACAGAAGAATAGTTACTGAATTTGAGAGCAGAGTGCTTCTATTTAAGTATGTGCAAATATGTGGGTTCTGCAGATTGTCACAATAATATGTGGGCTCTGTGCCGTGGTGTATTGTAAGGGTGTTTTTTAAGTACTGATTGGTTCTTTCCCCTTTAATTCTGTCTTATTTATATTACTTTTAGTATTCTGTGTAAGATATTCCTTGTAATGTATTGGGTCAGTATTCTGTTGATAAGACCACATTCCTGACTAGTGATCTCAGAAACACATCTTAGGACATGCGTGATGCACATCAGGAGCGGCCCGAGGTGTATAACTCTGGTTAAATACATACATTAGAGGGGACTCATTTTAAAACTTCATCTTAGGTAGGATGCAAGTATTACCGTATTTTTCGCCCTATAAGACGCACCGGCCCATAAGACGCACCTAGGTTTTAGTGTAGGAAAATAAGAAAAAAATATTTTTCATCAGATCCTCTTATCAGACTGCCCATAAATTTCAGGACATCACATCAGACCCCCATATCAGTCCTCCATGTCAGAACTCCATCAGCCCTCATGTCAGCCCCCCACCAGACCTCAGATCAGCCCACTATGGCCCCATATCAGCCCACTGTGCCCCCATACCATCTCACTGTGCGCCCCACCCAGAATGCCCATCAGACCTCAGATCAGCAGAATGTGCCCCCATCAGACCTCAGATCAGCAGAATGTGCCCCCATCAGACCTCAGATCAGCAGAATGTGCCCCCATCATACCTCAGATCAGCAGAATGTGCCCCCATCAGAGCAACAGTATGTGCCCCCATCAGACCTCAGAGCAACAGTATGTGCCCCCAACAGACCTCAGATTAGCATATTGTGCCCCCAACAGACCTCATATTAGCATATTGTGCCCCCATCAGACCTCAGATTAGCGTCTTGTGCCCCCTTCACACCTCAGATCAGCGTCTTGTGCCCCTATCAGACCTCAGATCAGCCCACCCAGCCACTTAAAGACCATACTTACCTGTTCTGCGCTGCCCCTGCCCTCCGGTCCCACGCTCCGCGCTCCTCTCTCTTCCCTGCCGGCGCGCACTATGACGTGGTGCTGCAGCGTCAGGTCATAGTGCATGCCGGCAGGGAAGAGAGAGGAGCGCAGAGCGTGGGACCGGAGGGCAGCGGCAGCACAGAACAGGTAAGTATGGTCTTTAAGTGGCTGGGTGGGCTGATCTGAGGTCTGATGGGGGTCCCTACGTACAAGTGAGCGCTTCCTTATGGAAGCGCTCACTTGTATTCGCCCTATAAGACGCACCACATTTTTCCCCCCTACTTTTGGGGGAAAAAAAGTGCTTCTTATAAGGCGAAAAATACGGTAATTTGCCCTGGAGTGTCGGTCATGTGTTATAGCAGGGCCGGCCAGAGCCCTACCTTATATTGCATACTAGGCAAGTGAGGTTTATTTACTTTTTATTATTCTGTATGTGATTTGTTTGTGTTATCTTATATTTAATCACCCTTAGTAAATATATGTATTCAGTTAGCCTGCGTAAACTTATTCATTCTCAAATCTTTTGAATTCATGTTACAGGTAGTATTGCTTGAAGTGTATGGCAGCATTATGTGGTGTTGTGGTGTGAATAATGGGTTTTGCAGATTGTCCCTATACATGCTGAGAACACAACTTTGTACTGGGACAATGTGAAGAGTCTAGATGCTAATACATAATTAAGCAAAAGTACCCTGCACCTTTTATATCTTCTGATTTTGAGATATGACAGTGATGCAGGCTGAGACATTAATTTTTTCTATGTACAGTAATCTTCCTGGAATGAACAGATAAACTCTGTTTTTCTTCTTAATAACAGGCCCTTGAGATCTGTCAGCAGAGAAACTTTGTGGAAGAGACAGTATTTCTGTTAAGTAAGTAAATTACTGTATTGTGTTTAAGGACCTGTTCACATTGGGTTTTCCAGCTTCTGTTTGACATATAAATCATGAGATGCGCCTCACATATACCACTGACGGATGTCTGCAACATTTGCCACTATATAGGCCAGTGATTCCCAGCCTTTTTGCAACAGGGGATCTTTTGAAAGATGTTTCCACTCCAGGGGAACCCTTAAAGTTGTTTTGGTCCCTTTTTATTTAGTACCTGTAGTTTTTGGGGACTAATTTAAAAGTTGTGCACCGTAGCAGCCAATGACTGGCCTCAGCAGTGATGTCAGTGCTGGTTCATGTGCTGCTTTTGGACATGTTGCCACTAAGGCGCATGTGATCTTGGCCAGAAGTGAACACGCTGGGGACTGGACGAACGCTGAATGGAGCCAGGGAACCATACTGGAGTGTTGTGGAGCAGGTTAGTATGATTCTTTCATTAGGTACCACAACTACAGAGGCAAATGTAAAAGGGACCAAATCCTGAAAAACCCGTTTAATGCTGTTCCTGCCTCAAAGAAGATTGGTGCACGGGAGGGTAAAGCATTCTAGATTTCTTATCCAGTTCTATAGTTTGGCCCAGATGTATTTAGTGTTTTTAAGGTATCTTTGAGCAGGCTGAAATTAGCATACCTTCCCTATAAGTCAAAGTGACAGGTATGGTTGCTACAGTATGTTCAGTGCTCAGGAATCCTGGTTCGGAAACACTGGTAAAGGCATACAGTGGGATAATGTCACCCATAAGCTCTCATTAGGGTATACCATCATATACCGGCCACACTGAGGCTTTGTTGAGTAGCTGGGACCCTATGAATATGCTTGGCATATACTCTATGCCAGGAGCTTTTTCTGGAGTATACACCAAGTGTAAGGTTATAATGTGTTGTGACTAGACTCTAATCACTTTTGAGGTATAGATAGAATGTAATGAACCGAAATCTTAATACACATAGATATGAGCAAATGTGTCTCCTAAAGATGTTTAATGAACACATTTCAGTATCACCTAGCCTTAACAATTACAGAATGCTCACATCTTGCTCTATGGGGTTTGAGACCCTGGTCCTCCTGTTGTCTACACTTGTTTCTAAACCTCCACTCTCCTCCACTTCCTTAGTTTATTAAAGGGTTATCCCAACCTGTACATATACCGTATGAGATGCAGTGGAAATAAGCTGCTAACAGCAGGTGGGTCTCTAGGTGATGTCTATACCAACATATATATTTCACCTTAATAAACAGACACTTTATTGCCTATTTAAGCTATTAATGTTTTTTTTCAGATTGGTCTTTATTTTCAAACCACTTTAGTAATTACATTTTTGAATTATTCAGCTGATATTGTGTGAAAAGATGTAATTTTCAAATTCAAAAAAACTCCCAGAATAACTATTCCAGGTGAGTGCACTTATTAACATCTAAAATATAACTTTTAATTCTGATGTATTAAAAAAACAGTATGCCCGCAGTGGTCGTGCACACTGAACTCAAAACACAAGAACTACTCAAACAGATATCACAATATATGGTACAACAAAGCACCGAGGCTTAGAAAGCAAAAAACAGCCTGAAATCAATACTCGACGGTACCAATTGGATGATAGTGATATGCAACGATCTTACCCGTCCAGGCAATCACGTGAAATGTTGGTCCTCCTTGGTACCGCGATGAAGACTGTTGGGACCAAAGGGAGTAAGAGGCAAATGAGTGTGGAAGTGGGCACTAATTTCCTTTGTTTTGTTTTGTGAGGGTTAGGTCCGGGACATAGGGAGAGGCATCCTGACGGGGCCCCCAACCATCATGGGCTGCCCTGTGTAGATAGGTAGGGTGTGTGCAGCCCCATCACCTCAAGATCATAGGGTCAGATCAGGGACGGTGCCCATTACCCTACCGTGACTACATTATAGCAACCCCATTGCTCATCATTTGCCTCTTACTCCCTTTGGTCCCAACAGTCTTCATCGCGGTACCAAGGAGGACCAACATTTCACGTGATTTCCTGGACGGGTAAGATCGTTGCATATCACTATCATCCAATTGGTACAGTCGAGTATTGATTTCAGGCTGTTTTTTGCTTTCTAAGCCTCGGTGCTTTGTTGTACCATATATTGTGATATCTGTTTGAGTAGTTCTTGTGTTTTGAGTTCAGTGTGCACGACCACTGCGGGCATACTGTTTTAATACATCAGAATTAAAAGTTATATTTTAGATGTTAATAAGTGCACTCACCTGGAATAGTTATTCTGGGAGTTTTTTTTGATTAATTGTTATGGGTGCCATATAGGGAACATTATCAGTTTCTCTGTGCCTTCTATATTAATTTTCAAATTCAGACACATTAAAAAACTGTAAAATAAAATTAAAGGGGTTGTCCCACCATAAGACGTTATCTCATATCCACAGGATAGGTATCTGATCAGTGGGGCGTTGACTGCTGGGTCTCCACTGAAAACAAGAATGAGGTGCAGGAGTCCCTGGAGCAAACAGAGCGGTAGTCATGGATATGCACCAGCCTTCTATTCAACTCTATGGGTCTGCCAGAGAAAGCTGAGAGCTGTACCCGGCTTCTCTTTGGCAGTCATATAGATTTGAATGAAGCGACAGCATTCATGCATGAGTTCTACGTCATTCCCTCTGCAGACTCTGGCACCCCCCCTTTTGTGACCACTGGGGGTCCCAACAGTCAGATCACCACTGATCAGATATGTATCTCCTAAGCTGTAGATAGGGGATGAGCCCTTATGGTGGGAGATCTCTAAAGGGTTAATACGTGACATAAAGATGATTCTAGGAAAGTGCTGGTGAAAGTGGTGGGGGATGGAAATGACAGCAGAGAAGAAGAAAGCAAAAAAATAAAGTATTGAATGCCTTCCGTACAATGGATAGTATTATTGGTGGATCTTTTTTTCAGCATATTGCTGCTTTTAGATTGTTTTCCCGTTGCAGCTACTAAAATCTAAATGTGTTCCAAACCTACAAGATGTATTCTTTGTGTTTTACAGGTCGGATGGGTAACAGTCGAAGGGCGCTACAGATGATCATGGAGGAACTTAGAGATGTAGATAAAGCCATTGAGTTTGCAAAGGAGCAGGATGATGCAGAGCTGTGGGAGGACCTTATTCTGTACTCCATTGACAAACCACGTAAGACTAGCACATTGCTTTCTACACTGCGCAACGTTCAAGGGCATTTCTCTTCCTGGCGATAGTCTAAGTCTGGAGTGCATCCAGATTTTCAGATGCCACTGTGAAGTACTGCATTGTCAGCATTCTGTAGAATTGAGTGAAGAATACAGGAGTTTCCTTCAGGGTGGTTTATGCTCCATTCTGTGTGACAATGACGATTTATTGGGTAACAATGAAAATTATAATTTATGAATTTTGAAGTATCTGCAGATTATATTGAGATTTCTGTGCAGATTTTCCCCAACTTCCTTAAAGGGGTTGTCCTGGTTCAGAGCTGAACTCAGATATACCCATAATTTCACCCAGGCAGCCTGCCTGACATGAGCATCAGAGCATGTCATGCTCCAATGCTCTCCTTTGCCCTGCGCTAAATCACGCAGGGAAAAGGTATTTTGCCCAGTTCCGGTGACGAACCGGGCTCTGCCAGGCGGAGGCCTCCGCCCAGCAGTGAGTTCGGTGACGTCACCGGCACTGATGGTCGGGCTTTACCGCTGCCCTAGCCAGTAAAAAGGCTAGGGCAGAACTAAAGCCGGCCCATCGGAGACGTCACTGAACTCACTCGCCCAGCAGTGTGTGTTTATAAACAAAAGAGCCCTTGCCCTGCACGATCTAGCTGTTGGCAGGCGGGCTGCCTGGGTGAAATACAGGTTATGTCCGGGTTCAGCTCTGAACCAGGACAACCCCTTTAAGACAGCTAAAGAGTAGAACACAAATAAAGAAGGGGTACAAATATCCTAATACTGGAGCATTTTTAATACTTAAAGGGGTTGTCCGGGTTCAGAGCTGAACCCGGACATACCTTTCAATTCACCAGGCAGCCCGCTCTGAACAGGGCATCGGAGCATCCTATGCTCCGATGCCCTCCTTTGCCCTGTGCTAATTAGCGCAGGGCAAAGGAATTTAGCGCCGGTTCCGGTGACGTACCGGGCTCTGCCAGGCGGAGACTTCCGCCCGGCAGTGAGCCCGGGTGACGTCATCGGCGCTGTGGGCGGGCTTTAGCGCTGCCCTAGCCATTCAAACGGCTAGGGCAGCGGCTAAAGCCGGCCCATTACGGCCGGTGACGTCACCGAACTCACTGCCGGGCGGAAGCATTCCGCCCGGCAGTGAATGTTTACAAACAAAAGAGCCCTTGCCCTGCGCGATCCAGCGCAGGGCAAGGGAGGGCATCGGAGCATGAGATGCTCCGATGCCCTGTTCAGGAGGGCTGCCGGAGTCAAAACCTGGGTATGTCCGGGTCAGCTCTGAACCCGGACAACCCCTTTAAGCTCCCCATATTCAGATGTAGTAATCTATAACCTGCCATGCAAAACATTAAATAGGTTGTCTGGGTGTTTAATATTGATGACCTGTCCTCAGGATAGGTCATCAGTATCTGATCTGTGGGGGTCTGACTCCCAGCACCCCCACTAATCGGCTGAAGAGGCTGCAGCACTCTGTGACGGCCACAACCTTTTTCTAGGCCAGAGATGTCAGGTTCATCAGTCACATGGTCTAGGAACTGCAACTGGCAGGTGGTCAATTCAAGCAGTAGATCAGCAGGGATGTCCGGTGTCAGACCTCCACCATTCAGGTATTGATGACCTATCCTATACAGTCACCCAATAATAGATTTGAGGGGGGCGACCAAGGCCAAGCATGGTTCAGGAGAGAAGTATCTGGCAGCATTTTTTACTTTATTGAATAATCATAATCAGGCACCATTTACCTTTAACACCAATCCAAAATATACCCCCATACATCAGTCATAGGGACCCCATTCTGGTGTATCAAATTTGTCTACTGCAGATTTAAAGGGGTTTTCCAGGAGTTAACTACTGATGACCTATCCTCTGGTCATCAGTATCTGATTGGTCGGAGTCCGAAACCCGGAACCCCCGCTGATCAACTGTTTGAGAAGGCACCGGCGCCTTCGCTCAGCTCACCAAGCACAGCGCCGTACATTGTACAGCGACTGTGCTTGGTATCGCGTTCAGCCCCATTCACTTGAATGGGGCTGAACCGCTCCTAGACCACGAGACCGATGAACGTGACGTCAGTGGCCAACGAAAAGCTGAGAGAAGGCCTGTGAACGCCGGTGCCTTTTCAAACAGCTGATCAGCGGGGTTCCAGGGTGTCGGACCCCCACCGATCAGATACTGATGACCTATCCTGAGGATAGTTCATCAGTAGTTAATTCCCGGAAAACCCCTTCAAAGACATGCTGCAATTTTCGTATTTCAAACTGCCTGTTTTCACCAAAGTTTTCACCCTTTGCAATGCACACAAGCAAGTTTTGCTATATATTTAAGTCAGATTACTATTCCTACAACCAACCGGTTGGACTTTGAGCTAAATCTAAGGATGTTATCCTGGCGGTCCCCTGTTATTCACCTTTTACCCCTATACAGGAATCTGGATTTCACTGCAGGGTAGTCACCAGGAGTAGTCCTGGTGTGGTTGACACCTGACCCACAGAGGGGAAAATCCATCGTCAGGGCAGGCAGAACAGGGTCAGTATGATAATCAGGCATGGGTCTGGTCAGGTGATAGAGGGTCAGAATCCAGGAATCAGGTAGGAGTCGGTAGATGGTCAGACCTGTTGCTTGGGCAGTAAGTGAAACAAGCAGCACATCATATATAGCAGAGCTGATTAACACATTAGAAGTAGCTACACACAGAACCGAAGTAGGGTTAAGCCTTGCAGTACTGCAGAATGAGGTGAGGTTTAATGAGGAATAGCTCCAATAGACACACAGGCACCTGGGCCCGCTGCCAGAGCACTGGAACTGCGACAGACAGGGGTTGAGTGGAGGAGCACCTGTGGCCCCCAAAAGAAGCAGGTCAGCAGAAGACACAGGCCACCGACATAACAAATATTAAAGGGAGTCTATCACCTCATTTTAACCAATATAACCAAGAGCACTGCCCCACAGAAGATTGCATACACATCCCAGACATACCTGTGTGCACTTTGTCTCTTTATTCCATGTCTAGGAAAAGTACTTTTATTCTGCTGGAAAACAGCTCTCAAATGCCCAGCTTTGCTGCTCTAAGTGCCCGGAGCAAACCAGACTGAAGAGGGGAGAGCTGCTTTCATCTTAGGATTGGTAGCCACTAGAAATATGAACCTGACCTTGTTTGAAAGCCGGCATTCCAACTTTTCATACCAGAACCACAGCATTATATCCAGTATATCAGAAGATATAGCTGTTAGAAATTGAGTCAGGAGTGAAAGCTGTTTTTACTTTCACTTTCAGCTGGGCACTTAGGACCTGTTTTCCGCAGAATAAAAGTGCTTTTCCTGGACATGTAATAAAGACACAGAGTGCACACAGGTATGTCTGGGATGTGTATGCAATCTTCTGTGGGGCACTGCTGTTAGTTATATTGGTGAAAATGAGGTGACAGACTCCCTTTAACTTGTTATCATGGTATTGATAATTCTTGTTTTCCACACTACAGTTAAAATCGGGACTTTAAATGAAAGTGTGTGGGAGTTGTCTGTGTAATGTATGTTGGAGAGATTCATGGTCTCAGTCCATTCTTGTTATTTAGCGGCGGTGCAGCTGAGACATTATATTGCTCTCATAATTTAAGGAAGTGACAAGCCTCAGAGGCAGCTCTGAATATTGTTTCCCCAGATATGTTTACTTCCAGAATACAGTCATATTGATGAAGCTGCTTGCATCTCCAATATATAATAACTGTCAGATAAGGCAATATAGCGTTGTTTTTTCCAGCGTTGTTCATCCAGACACCGCGCCAAGAAAAGACATGTTTTTTCCTGGCACAGTCTCGGCTATAAACTGCATCCACATGAGGTGCAGTGTAGCCTGCCATTGATACAATGGAAGGCATATTCAGTGCAGCTGTCAGCAATTTTTTGCCTCAAAATGTTTGCCAAATGCCACTAGCACAAAACCCTATGTGAGGGGGCTCCCTCTCTCATCAATTCCTCTCCACCTGCAATGCAAATGTGGGGTGCCAGGGGGTTGCTTTGGAAGCCAGGGATCTAACAATAGCCTCTAGGCCTCCCATGAATGCATCCCATTTGGGCCCTATAGTCTCTGTGTCAGTTTTTACAGTAACTGACATAATACATGCAATACAGAAGTGGTTGTGTATTATATTAGTTCTCAAAGGATCGCATGTTCAAAAAAAAATGTTAAAAATAAATTGAAAAATAAAAAAGTTGAGTAATAAAAAGAAGAAAAATGCCTTTTTTTGCCTGCAAATACACCTGTTTACCTAAAAAAATATATAACTATATATAACTGATATCATAGCGTCTGTAATGACCCATACAATAAAATGAGCACATTTTTTATCTGGTATGGTAATCGTTAAATAAAATTAAAAATAAATTGCTGATTTGTTCATTCCACCTCCCACAAAATGCAATATAAAATATGTGTACCCTAAAATGGTACAGATTAAAACAACAAGCCCTAATGCATTGCCATCGATGGAAAAATAAAAATCTTCTTTTAATGCAGTGACCCAAAAACAGATAAAATAACATCCATAAAAACAAAAACTAAAAAACAATGGCGTAATTGCTATGTTTTTTTATGCTGTTACCCAAAGAAGTATAAAGTTACACAGTTCATTATATGTACCCCAAAATTATGCCATTAAAAAGTACAAGTCATCCCGCAAAGAACAAGCTATGTCGACAGAAAAATAAAGAAGCAATGGCTTTTGAAGTGCTGAGAAATGAAAAAAGGAAATTAAAAAAACAAGTTGCGTTCTTAAAGGGATTATCCCATGAGTAATGTAAAACCAGACATCATATAGTCCACAATAACCTCTTTCTAACAAAGCTAGAACCAGCCCTGTACCTCACATGGATCCAGAGATCTCCCCATTCATTGCTCTGCTAGATTTATATCAAGCTGACAGCTCAAGGGGAGTGTCTTTTCTGCTGCAGCTCAGGGTGTGTATCCATTCTCTCGCTATTACAACTCAGGAGGCAGTTGAAGGATGAAACTGAGCATGTGTGGCCTTCTCATTGAGCAGGTCAAAGATAAGAAAAAGAGCAGGTGGCGCAGATACATTTTATTGAATAACTCAGTAGCTATACAGTGTTTGTAATTACATGCAATTACAAAAGTATCCAGATCCTGGTTTGAAACTGTAGAATATTTTTTGTGGGACAACCCCTTTAAGTGCTCAACTAGGCTGCTTTTTTCATTTTGGACTGTCCTGACCCGTTTTCACCATGCAAACAAATCCCTCTGGTTTGTTTCCATCATGTATGTAGCACTTCTTTTTGCTGTAGCTCCACCACTGCCCACCACTGGTTTATAGCTCCTCCCATCCACCTTGTTACATAGACTCTCTATCACAGCTCCTGTTACTGCTTATAGCTCCCCCCCCCCCCCATCCACCTTGTTACATAGACACTCCCCTATCAAGCTCCTGTTACTACTTATAGCTTCTCTCATCCAGCTAGTTACATAGACACTATCCTGTCACAGCTACTGTTACTGCTCTGACACATTCATGGACTTAACATCACAGGACATAAAGAGCTGCACGGACATGGTCATGTGAACACAGCCCAGAACGGAAGACAGGAACAATAAAGCTAAATGAAATACATTACACAATTACAGCTGCCTTCATAAATGATTATTTTAAAGTATGTTGATGCAAACTGGAACCACTTTAAGGGGTTAAATAATTGGGGGCACCATCGATTCAACATAACATGTCAAAGTGATGTCTGCAGTGATATGTATACAGCTTTGTATTACTAAGCATTTAAGCTAGGAAGGTCGCTTTAAGAAAGTTTCACGAATCTCTTATATGCTTTAATAACACCACTGTTTTTAACAGCATTTATAACTGGATTGTTAAATAACATTGGGACCCATGTTGATCCGATTCTTCTGATTCACCGGATTAAAGAGGGAATGGAGATTCCTAATTTGAGAGATTCGCTTGTTAAAATCCTGCAAGACTATAACCTCCAGGTGAGTTCTGACATTCATTGTTGAGCTTTATAACTTTGGCTGATATGCACAACATGCAGTTGTATGGAATTTTATGTTTTCTTTTGAAATCCGAAATAATAGTTTCAGCGCTGCAGATATTTATCAGTTAAACATCTTGTAATGATGTAGTCATTGTTTTAGTTTTTCAAGTATCATTTGGGATCTGACCAGGAGCGGACTGGGAAATGAAAGTGGCCCTGGAAAAAATACTAAAAGTGGCCCCATTTTGTAGTTGGGTCCAAACTGATGGAAGGCAGGGCCTGCAATACCATATTGTGGCACATTATACCACCTCAACAGAGCCAAATACCACAGTCCATCACAAAGTACTGCCAGCAGCACAAAGTACATCCTCAAAAACATCCACTGGCCGGCAGTGAGGAGGGTCCAGGAGGCCCCCCGGGCATCGGCCCACCAGGAAATTTCCCTGTAAGGTCTATGGCCAATCCGCCCCTGGATCTGACAAAAGAAACTTACAGATCTTTAAAGGGGTTTCCAGGAGTTAAATATTGATGGCTTATCCTGAGGATAGGTCATCAATTTCTCATAAGTTTTGGTCTAACTCTCAACATGCCTTCTGATTAGCTGTTGAAAGGGTCACATGGCTCTGCCGACCCTGTGGCCTTTTCCTCGGCATGTGACATTATGTCCATAGGTCACATGGCCTTTCTGCAGCTCGTTCAAGTGAATGCAACTGTGTTGCGATACCGAGCACAGCTGCTAACTGTATGGCGCTCATCTTCAGACAGCTGATCGGCAAGAGTGCTGGGAGTCTGCCCTCCACTGATTAGATATTGATCATCTGTCCTGAGGATAGGTCTTTAATATTTAAAGGGGTTATCCCATGATTAATGTAAAAAATGAATATCAGACATATAGTACATGACAGTCTCTTTCTAACAAAGCTACAACCAGCCATGTACCTCACATGGATCCAGAGATCTCCTCATTTATTGCTCTGCTAGATTTATATCAAGCTGACAGTTCAAGGGGATGTGTCTTTTCTGCTGCAGCTCATGCGATGTGTCCATGATCTCCCTATCACAGCTCAGGAGTTGTGTCTTTTCTGTTGTAGCTGTCTCCCTATCACAGGCAGTTGCAGAATGAAACTGAGCATGTGCGGCCATCTCAGTGAGCCAGACAAAGAAACAGAACAAACAGGAGGTGGTGCTATACAGATACATTTTATTAAATGACTCCGTGACTATACAAATTTTTAATTACATGCAGTTATCAGAAGTATTCAGATCCAGGTGCTGGTTTCAAAACTGTAGAATATTTTTCATTTGGAACAACCCCTTCAACTCAGAGAAAACCCCTCTAATGCTAGTTTCACACTAAAGTTAAAATCATCCGGCAGGCTGCTCCTGCAGAGGAACAGCCTGCCAGAGATCATCTCTAATGGGATCCAGCCTGTTTCACTTGTACCGGTTTTTGTCCAGGCGAATCCCGGCACTAATGCTGGAAACAGGCCGGATCCGTTCCAGGTCCCATTATAGTCAGTGTGCTCCGGTGGGGAAGGGCAGTATCTGGCTATGCTGGATACTATGAACTCCGGCAGAACCCACTGTAGAGTGGAAGTAAATATCTGCTGTAGAGTCGTACAACAGACTGTCTTCCATTGTGACCTGTAGATGTAGACATAAAGGGCCTATATGACTGCTATGTCACCAGAACTATCTATTGTAATCATTATTGTAAGCGGGTAGACTGTCAGATGCCTTGATATTTAGACTGAGCTTATTAGCCTAAAGAGAATTGAAATCCCTATGTAAATGTAGGTTTGTTCAGAGAGCACTTTTAGCAGCACAGACTTACAACGTTCTTTTCTCCCCAGGGAGTTGGATTTGATGATTCATCTTTAATTAAAGCAGTGGCACAGGGTTATTCATCAGGCTGTGATAGCGCTGATTGGCGGCTCTGCATGTTAATGAATATCCTCTGAAGTCTATTATTTTATTGTGCTCCTTTAGACAGATGTAGTTTATGGATTTTCTTATGGGTTTTATAAATTGTTTATTCTCCTACATGCCTTTCTTTCATCCTGTACTTATAAATTACTAGTTGAGCTTTTCATAAAGTATTGAGGCTGTTACAGATCACCACAGTGAAGTGATTTAGCTCTACTGATACAAAAAAGAACTTGCATTTTTCATTTTATTGCTACCATCCTAATTGTGATACACATGGAATACACTTACAACAGATCCTTATAGGGGGAAGGTTCTCCGTATTTCCTCCCTGCCTGTTCTGGAGACACAGGTAAAGCATCTTCCCAATGGCCTGCACATATATTAACGTGGAGATTATCCATACAGAGGTGATATTACTAGGATATTCCATCTCTTTATGATAAACTCCCAAAAATCTCTTTTAAGTGGAGTAGCACTGTGTCCCCTTCACATTTTTTACTTCCACAGCAGCACCCCAACAAACCACATGAATGGGGCCAGATGTAGTTCCCTGCCATCTGGTTGCGCAGTGATTATGCAGGGAACTACATCTGGCCCCATTCATGTGGTTTGTTGGGGTGCTGCTGTGGAAGTCTGCTGTGGATAATCAGACCTGATTATAAAGCTTAGTGATATGGTATCCCTTTATAACATGAGAATACCCAGTTGACTGTATAGAAACACGAGTTAAAAAGCCTCTGCCGCCTTGATCACCTATATTAAACCAGGCATACTGCCTTGTGGGGTTGATCCTAGTGATTAAAATGAGCCCTTTCCCCCTTCAATGAGTGTTACCGATGCAGAGAAATTGTTATTTTTAGTTGAATGCAAATGAGGTGCTCAGACCACTGAGGGTCTGGCATGGCCCTTTGGAGCACCATTTCACCTCCACATGACCCCTTTGGCATTCTCCTACCCAATGAGATTAACAGGGCCAGGCATCCTCACTGCTCCGATGCCTTGTCTCCGATGCTCCGATCTTGTGAATGCACATGCAAAGCAGTCTTCCCCGATCAGAAGATCTTCACTCTTCACTGCACATGCGCCGGAAACACTTGTGTGTTCTCTACGTCTCTATCTTCTCTATGTAAGCATGAACATTTTCAATCACTAGCAGCAAATCAGGAGCTTGAAAATGATGAAGAACTGCAACACAGTATAATAAATGAATGCATACCTCCTCACTTGTACAGGGATAACACCTATTTACATTAAACCCAAAAAACCCTGTTCAGTTTATTTGGAGGGAGTCCTTATACCAACACTATTGTCTTTTTATGTTTCAGATACTGCTAAGAGAAGGTTGCAAAAAGATCTTAGTGTCAGACTCACTGGCCTTGTTGAAGAAAATGCACAGGACTCAGTCCAGAGCTATGCTGGTTGATGGTATGTGAATAGTTGCCTTACTGAGTAGTTTTTCTCCACATTGTGTTCTACCTCCTAAAATGGTTAGCTGAAGCTCTGCTGTTACACCAGTTTTTTCTTTTAAATTCTAACGTTACACTTACAATAAAATTGCATCTATCTGCAGAACCTCCTGAATTACACGTATACAGGCTTTCCTTACAGTATCTACATAAAAAATGTATACCAGTATTTTATACGAAACATAAATGAAATGCTTGCAGATTATTATAATATGTACAGTATAAGCACATTACAATTACACACTAATAAACAAGTGAAATACACAGCCTAGAGGAGGAGAGACATCCCTGCCCATGTGTACTTACTTCCTTGCCCAACAGCTGGTCTTTTTTTACATGTACACAGAATGATATTTTTTCTTTTTTTTTTTGCAGAGGACAATATTTGTGAAGTTTGCTTGTCACCGATACTCCCAACAGGTACTTCTTATGTCTATCTGCTGTCTATTTTGGCTAAACTGCTTTTATCATTGAATGTTAAAATATTCTGGGCCCGATGACCAATCTTTATGTCAGTAGACAATCTTGATATGATATTTTGAATCGACAGTGTCTCTTGTGCAATTCTTGAGTGAGTAAGACCAGAGCTGTAGTAACCTGGTACGCCCACTATACAGTGAATGGACCTGTGCTGTTCTGATGTCCACTGCATAGCAGCTCCTGCGAACACTGATCAGTGGGGGCGTCAGGAATCTGAACCAAACCGATCTGATATTCATGCCCTTTCCTAAGGATAGGTCATCAATATTAAAGCCCCAGAAACCCCTTTTAAGCTATTGTTGCAGAGACTAAAAAGTCACCTTCTTAGTAACTCTTTACCAAATTCAGAAAAGTGTTGCGGGCGTACTTTGTATAAAGTGTAGAACTCACTGTGCAGAAAAGGGGAGGGGCTTATGTTCCCATGAAATATATTCTATGTTTTTTTATCTACCCTCAGCTGTATAATAGGTGTTACCTTTCATTGTGATTCTTTCTGTGATGATAATGAGATGACTTCTGAGAAGTAATCTGAACAGAAAAGAAAGTGTCAGTACTGGAATAGTGGAACTGCGGACAGGTGAAGCAAGATTGTCTGGCCTGGGAGCCGACAATCCCAGTAGTTAGAACATGTTCCTCATTGAAGAGAAAACCCAGTCACCTGTCCACAGTCTGGCTCTTCCAGAGCTGTTGCCCTGTTCCTAGCTGCTCCTTGGTCCATTTTTTTCTCAAATGAAGAAAGTAAAGGGCATCTGTCAGCAGATTTGTACCTATGAATCTGGCTGACCTGTTTCATGTGCGCTTGGCAGCTGAAGGCATCTGTGCTGGTCCCTTGTTCATACATTACAGTGTCCAATAATTTCATTGTTTTGCAGATTCTTCAAAGCCTCTTGGTGTGGTGGTATTCCACTGCAGGCACATGTTCCACAGAGAGTGTCTGCCTGTTGGCAACACAGTAAGCAGCTTTTGTAATCTACTACAAATATCAGAAATACATTGATATGGGCCTAGGGAGAATCCTGTGTATTATACTACTCTTGGGGGAGTATACACAACACAGACCATATTTTAAAGGGTAAATTACAGTATTTTTCGCTTTATAAGACGCACCCAATGATAAGACGCACCCCAGATTTTAGAGTAGGAAAATAAGAAAAACATATTTTTCAGCAGACCTCATATCAGACCCCCCATAAATTTCAGGACATCACATCAGACCCCCATCAGACCTCAGATCAGCCCTTTCAGACCCTCATCAGACCTCACATCAGCCCACTCAGCACCCATAATAACCCACTCAGCCCCCATCAGAACTCAAATCAGCCAATCAGCCCACTCAGCCTCCATATCAGCCCCCATCAGACCTCAGATCAGCCCATCAGCCCCCATATCAGCCCACTCTGCCCCTATCAGACTTCAGATCAGCCCACTGTGCCCGCATCATACCTCAGATCAGCCCACTATGCCCCCATCAGACCTCAGATCAGCCCACTGTGCCTCCATATCAGCCCACAGTGCCCCTATCAGACCTCAGATCAGCCCACTTTGCCCCATCAGACCTCAGATCAGCCCATCAGAACAAAATAAAAAACACTCTTAGCTCTCCTGCACCGCGGCTCCGCTCCGGGTCCGGCGCTCCTCTGTCTTCTCCTGCAGGCACTGCACTGTCACCTGACTGCGTGCAGCCTCAGGTCATAGTGCGCACACTACGTCCTAACACTGTACGAGGTCAGGACAGTACAGCACCAGGAGGAGAAGACAGAGGAGCACTGGAACCGGAGCGGAGCTGCAGTGCAGGAGGGTGAGTATGTTTCCCCGCTCCCGGCACCTTATACATACTAGTGAGCGCTTCCATAATGGAAGTGTTCACTAATATTCACTTTATAAGACGCACAGCCATTTTCCCCCTACTTTTGGGGGGGGGGGGGTGCATCTTATGAAGCGAAAAATACGGTAAATCACTTAACAGTTTTCATGAAGCCTTTGTTTCTAAACCACCAGTGTATCTGTAATAGACATAATGGCTAGAACGTAATTGTGAGTTGCTTAAAAAAGGATCACGCTAAAGTAAACCTGTTATTTTATTATTAGTCATTGTTGTTTTCGTTTTTAATTAGAAAGTAGATTAAATAATACACCCCCCCCCCCCCCATGTACCCACTGCATTATTTCAGAATGTTGTTCCTCTAAGTAATAATATTACAGGTTATAGTTACTAGAGAGGGGTCGTGGATCCAGGGAGTAATTCTGATTTCCTGATTGGAGTCGGGAAGGAATTTTTTCCCCTAAAGTGGGGAAAATTGGCTTCTACCTCAGAGGGGTTTTTTGCCTTCCTCTGGATCAACTTGCAGGATAACAGGCCGAACTGGATGGACAGATGTCTTTTTTCGGCCTTATAAACTATGTTACTATGTTATGTTACATTCTACATCAATCCTGCATCAATGGGACCTTATATAAGCTGAATTATCATATATTCTGGATCATTGGACATAGAAATGTATATAAAACACATCTGTAGAGAACCTTCAAGGAGAAAACTCAAAATAAATGAAAACAATGTAATACTATCACTTTGTCCTTACTGAGAGGTCTTTTACTAACTCGTTGCTTTTGCTCACTCTTTCTGCCTATGGTTCTGGGAAATTCCATATTATTTAGTTCTGTGCTGGAAACTAGTGTCACACTATCTTACTCTAGCAATAGTATTCAATGATTAAAGATGTGCTGACTGGACCACACCCTCTCAGAAGGAGGATGCCTATCCTTCTCTAACCCCCAGCCATGAGCTGTTATCACCAGTGGGGAATTGGGGTTTACGTTGCAGGGGTAATGTTGCTTGATATACCAGCCATTCAGATAAATGACTGACCACATAAGACAAGGCTGCATAAGGGCTTCTAAACTCTTTCTATGATAGCAATATACACTCAATTAGAGCACTTAACAGCATGTCTTCCTGATAGGTCAATCCTTTTTAAACCATTACTACACCTACATTGTAAGCTGTCTTAATATACACACGTGGACAAAATTGTTAGTACCCTTCCATTAAAGAAAGAAAAACTCACAATGGTCACTGAAATAACTTGAAACTGACAAAATTAATAATAAATAACAAAACATAATGAAAAACAGCTATTGAAAACCGGGCATTGCTTTTGTGTTGTGGTTCAACAGAATAATTTTAAAAAGCAAACTAACAAAATTGGCCTGGACAAGAATGATGGTACGCCTAGAAAAGACTGAAAATAATTTGGCCATAGGGACATGTTAAAGGTGTGTCCTGTAATTAGCATCACAGGTGTGTTCAAACCGGTAATCAGTCAGTCTGCCTATTTATAGGGTGAAAAGTAGTCACTATACTGTTTGGTATCATGGTGTTTGGTATCAACACTGAACATGGACCAAAGAAAGCTAAGGAGAGAGTTGTCTGCTATTCGAAAGAAAATTATAGATAAGCATGTTTAAGGTAAAGGCTATAAGACCATCTCCAAACAGCTTGATGTTCCCGTTACTACAGTTGCACATATTCAGAAATTTAAGGTCTATAGGACTGTAGTCAACCTCCCCAGATATGGCCGTAAGAAGAAAATTGAGGCCAAATTAAAGAGACAGATAATACGAATGGTAACCAAAGAACCCAGAACAACATCCAAAGAGATTAGAGGTGAACCCCAACGTCAAAGTACATCAGTGTCAGATCGCACCATTCTTCGCTGTCTTGTCCAAAGTGGATTTATTGGAAGATGACCAAGGAGGAAACCACTGTTGAAATCAAATCATAAATAAGCAACACTGGAATTTGCCAAAATGCATACTGACAAACCACAAAGCCTCTGCGAGAATGTCCTTTGAACAGATTAAACAAAACTGGCAAGTCACATCAGCTCTGTTTTCACAGATGCAAAACATACAAAAAAAGATCATTGTACCTACTGTAAAACATGGAGGTGGCTCGATTATGTAATTCGGCTGCTTTGCTGCATCTGGCACAGGCTGCTGCCCTGGGTCAGAAAGCTTGGTCTCAGTCGCAGGTCATAGGTCCTCCAACCGAATAATGACCCAAAACATACACCTAAAAACATCCAAGAATGGCTAACAGTAAAGCTGAAAATGCAGACTGAAGAAGGCATCCTTCATACCTGAGACAGTTGGAGCAGTTTGCTCATGAGGAGTGTGCCAAAATACCTGTGGATGGGTGCAGTAGTCTCATTAAGAGTTACAGAAATTGCTTGATTCGCAGTGATTTCCTCAAAGGGTTGGGCAACAAAATAATAAGTTAGGGGTACTATCATTGTTGTCCAGGCCAGTGTCGTTAATTTGTTTTATAAATTATTCTGTTAAACCACAATTCAAAAGCAATGTCTGATTTTCATTAGTTGATTTTCAGTAAATTTTTATTTATTTTACTTTTGTCAATTTTCAGTGACCATTGTGAGCTTTTCTTTCTTTAACGTAAGGGTACCAACAATTTTGTCCACATGTAAATCTAATATTTAAAGCTGAGTGTGTATATTTGTGTGTGTATGTATGTCCGCTACAGGAATCCGCCCCGTTGCAGCTACAATGACGAAATTTGGTACACAGGTACATCAGGTGTCCGACAAGGTTTTAGAACGGGTCTCAGCTCTCCAAGACGTACTGTTCCTGAGATATTCCCAAAAAATGCATTCGCCATTAGAAGCCTGGTCACATGACCCTTATCAGCTAATAGAAGCTCACAGGCAGTTAGTCTCCACACACACCATGTTTCCATAACGACCCAGCCAGTTCACTGCTGTAGGTCTGCTTTAAAGGGGCAGAGCGCTGTGGATGACCCTGTTAAAGGAGTATTCCGGTTACCATAAATATAACTTATGTTTTAGACTAACTCATCATCAATCATTACCTCATATAATATAAATTTCACATACTTACCGTTCAGTAGTAATAAAAGATATTTTCTTCCACTGCTACCCACTGTGTTTCCTCCTAAATTACTATGGCATCGACCTGTAATTCAGGCCACCCTCAAAAGAAGGACTGAAAAGCCCCACCCACAGGTCCCACTAAGTCACGCCCCCGACTCAGTCAGGCCATGCCCCTTCCACTCCGCATCTGACCGGGATTGAAAAAATTAAGGTAAAAATCAACTTCTGTTAGCTGCAGGGGAGGGAGGGTGCATTTCTCCCTGCAGCTCATGCTCAGACTGCACAGTGCTTCTGTCTGAGAGTGAGCTGTTCATAAGGACATCCCTGTGTCCATCCTGGCCCTGCGGATGACAGAGGACAGGGAGTCTGAAAGCCAGACTGTCCAGCCTCCCCCCAACGTGAAGCCATGCCACTGGTCCCCATGAAGCCACACCCCTAAACACGAGGCCACGCCCCCTGGTTCCATGAAGATATGGAGGAGAAGCTGTCTGAGCGTGAGCTACTGAAAGGGTGGACATCCCTGTGTCTGTCCAGGTCCTGAGCCGGACGGTAGACAGGGAATCTGAAAGCCAGACTGTCCAGCCTAAAACGGGACCTCTGGCCACCCTAGGGGCAGGCTGATGTTAGGGTGGCCAGATGTCCTGCTTTAGGCTGGACAGTCCAGCTTTCTGGCTCCCTGTCCTCCGTCCGGCGCAGTGCCTGGAGGGACGCAGGGATGTCCACCCTTTCAGTAGCTCACGCTCAGACAGCTTCTCCTCCGTGTCTTCACGGAGCCAGGGGGCGAGGCCTCATGTTTAGTGGTGTGGCTTCAGGGGCGGACTGGGAACTTAAAGTGGCCCTGGAAGAAATATTAAAGTGGCCCCATTTTGTAGTCGGGTCCAAATTGATAGAAAGCAGGGCCAGCAATACCAATTTGTGGCACATTATACCAACCCAGCAGAGCCAAATACCGCAGCCCATCACAAATTACTGCCAGCAACACAAAATATATCCCCAAAAACTTCCACTGGCCGGCCGTGAGGAGGGTTCAGGCGCCCCCCTGGGCATCGGCCCACCGGGAAATTTCCCTGTAAGGTCTATGGCCAATCATCCCCTGTATGGCTTCATGGGGATCGGGGCGCTGCTTCACATTTGGGGGATTGGCCGGTAAGGTCCGGCTTTCTGGGGTGAAGACAGTGGGCACCCTAGCTGCTGTGGAGGTCACAGTTAAAGGGGAGGGCGCTGTAGAGGTCACTCTCGATACCTTTTAACGACACATACACATTAAATGACATAGATTAAATATACCCGGGCGAAGCCGGGTCCTTCAGCTAGTAACCATATAAATCCAGCTTTAGCTAAATTCCATCCCAATACTATAAGCTAAGACCTTTATGGCCCATAAAAGTGTGATTGGAAGGGTAAAGAGAAGGAAGTAGTCAGACCCCCGCAGATAGGAAAATAATTGTGGTAATATCTATACAAAATAGAATGTTATCTTTTGGGATACTCTAAAATGTGGTAGTATTTGACATTAATTTATTTGTCTTCTTTTTTAGATGTCCCCATCTTATTTCTGTAACATCTGCAGTGCCAAACACCGTGGTCCTGGGAGTGCCATCTTAGACATGAAAAAATAACCTTTAGAAAATGCACAGTTTCCCTCTTTTGTCATTTCTGACAAGCAGCATTGATGTTTGTCATATGTATTATACTTGTCTGTAAATTTACTCCTGTTGACAGGGGGGATAAAGCTGCTTACAGCAAATTAGTTATTCTAGTAGAAGATGCTATACACACAGAGCATATGGTTGTCTGAAATTTCTGTTACAAATTAAAATAAAATTTCCATGCGTGATTCTGTTTTCATTTCTTTATCTTAATTGCTATAGAATTTAATTTAAAAAATTCAAGCATATGTACTGTTTCCCGGTGGTTCACATTATTCATGCAATGGTTGCAGGTGATAGTATATCTCCTTATGGAGAGCGCCTTAAACGGCTTGAGGAGTCTTATAGGAATTCATGCAGTTGATAAATACTGTTCTTAGACTCCAAATGTGCAACTGTTTTTTTTGTTTATTTTTAATATTGTGTAGGTCGTTAGAGCATTGCAAAGAAAACTCTTTACACCTTGTTTTTAGTAGAAAGAAACATTTTTTTCACTGTATGTTACAAAAATATTTAAAGGGGTTGTGCAGCCAGTACATATTGGTGACATATCCTCAGGATCAGTCATCAATATCTGATAGATGGAAATATGACTCCTGCTGACCAGCTGTTTGAAGAGGAGGCGGTACTCATATGAACGCTACTTCCTCTTCAAGGTTACACTGTGCGTCGCCTTGGAACTCTTGGTGGCACAGTTTAATGATGAGCACTTGTAATTATATTGCGCAGTAACCGCAAGCGAGACAACACGCAGTGTAATCTTGAAGAGTAAGCAGTGATCGTACAAGCCCCGCCTCCTTTTGAAACAGCTGATCAACGGGGGTGCTGACCCCCACTGATCAGATATTGATGACCTATCCCTAGGATAGGTCATCAATGTGTACTGTGCCTGCACATCTCCTTTAATCATTTTTGTAATATACGTTATCAGTGAAAAATGTTTCTTTCTACTAAACAACAGGGTGTAAAAGAGGTTTCTTTGCAGTGCTCCAACTGTCTATATGTAACATACAGAGGCTGGTTTCCAGGCTGACTGTCACTACCCCAGTCCCTGACTATATACTTGTGCCCTATCACTGCTTAGCACCTGCCTTTCTAACTGACTGTTAGGGCTAACCACTGTCAGCTCTGCTAGTTTAGTTTTCTTCCCTACCATTCTCGCTTAGTAAGTGCAGAGAAAAGATCTGGCATTGGGCCTTCCAGTATTTATGGAAAACTGTAAGTGCACAGTAACACTATTTTTATTTTTTTCTGGTAAACGTTAATGAAAACTTTGTAACATATGTAGTGTCATTACCCATATAACCCCGAGGAAGCAATTTTAGAAGAGGCTATCGTCAGTGCCGACACTGAACTGTACAATCAATGTGATTTATTAAGGAAGCAATCGATAAGGGACTAGTGGTGAAAGTGCACATAACCACAATCCCTCGTACAGAAGTGAACAAACAGAATAATACTCTACGATAGCTTGCTGGGTGTTTAGTGGTCAGAGGACTTTTTTAATGAAATAAAGAGTGGTATTATTATTACAGGTTATGGGAAAAACGTCAATTAGAAGGAATGATTACCCTTCATTTACCTGGGTCAGATTTGTTGAATTGAGGTCTATAGTATAACAACCCCTACCCCTCAAATTGTATAGTATATAACACTATGCATGTAGTATATACTAGTCACAAAAAGTTAGGAATATTTGGCTTGTGGGTGAAATTTCAGGATGAAATGCACTTAATGTTACCTTCTCTAAACTTTTGAATGCACATGTCCAACTGTTCAGTGTTTCCGTACTTTTTGCGCAACTTGATGTTCTCTATCAAGGAGCTTAATGGCAAAATTCACAACAGGTGTTTGATCCATGAATCTCCCAATAAATGTCCTGGTTCAATTAGAATTGGTATTTAAACAGTCCTCCTCATCATGCTGTTCACATTTTGATGAGACCAAGATGACACCTAACAATTAATACAGAGTACCTCCTCATTGCGAGGCTTAAAGCAGGATGTTCTCAGACGGAAGTGGTCACTGAGCTTAGAGTGTCACAGCTCATTGCAACAGAGATACAGAGATACTGGAAGAGTCACAGAAAGGCATACAAGTGGACCTCCTTTGGCCGCATTTCACACTGACCGTCATTGTGAACCCTGCAGAACCAGATGATTGTCACACAACTCCAGTCACATTAAAGGGAGGTGAGAGGCACCCAAGTGTCACATCAGACCATTTGAAACCATTTACATCAGCATGGTTTGTGTGCCAGACAACCTGCAAGGGTACCTGACCACAGGCGTCATCATCTTGCATGGACCAAGGAGCATCTACGCTGGCCGAGGGACCAGGGAGCCTCAGTGCTGTTCACTGTTTAAAGTCGACAATGTTGGAGAAGTCAAGAAGAGCGCTATGCATCAGTCACTGTTGTTACCAGATGAGCCTTTGGTGGTGGTGGTGTTACAGTGTGGACAGGTGTGTCTACTAAACACAGAACTGCCCTACACTTTGTGAGTGGTACAGTGACAAGCCCATCCTACTTCAATAACATCCTTTATCCAGTCATTGCATGAACAAGGAAAGGTCCAATTTCATCTTCATGGATGACAATGCACCAGCTCATCAAGGTCGCATCATTAGGGAACGGCTGCTGGAGACTGGGGTACCTCAAATGGAGTGGCCTGCACTTTCTCCAGACCTGAATCCCATTGCAAACCTATGGGATCTTCTGAGTTGCCGTGTAGAGGCTTGTAACTCTGTACCCCAGAACCTCATTGACCTGAGGTCTGTCCTTGAAGAAGAGTGGGATGCCATGCCTCATCAGACAATAAGTCGACTTGTGAACAGCATAAGATGTTACCAAGGCCACATGACAAGTTTTTGAGAAATTGACATTTTTGTAGGGGTATACCCACCACTGTTGTTGGCTTTTGTTTCAATAAATAGTTTGAGATGAGGATATAATATCACTGTACAGTGAACTTTTTATGTTTTCCATACATTTCACCTGAAAGCCAAATATCCCTAACTTTTTGTGAGTAGTGTATAAAACCGCACAGTATATTGTACCCCACAATATGCAATATAGCACCCTACAGTATAATAAGTTATAATAAATGCAGCTAAAGTGTATATAACACAACCTATAAAAAATGCCAGACCGCTAGTTGTATGGAAAAATATATATAATCAATTTTTTATTAATTTTACATACATGACATAGTGGAAACTTGTGCAGGAAAGAGAGGCGGCATCAATGGAAGTGACCACAGCAAAGTCCCAAAAAGTGCATTACAATAAATAAAGTGCGAGTGCATCAATAGTAATACGTAAGGAAAAATATACAGGGACAACCAAAATTACTTGTAGGAAAACAGGCTGAACTGGATGGACAGATGTCTTTTTTCGGCCTTACAAACTATGTTACTATGTTACCCATGATGTGTCACCTCCGCGACGGCGGTATTTCAAATATGAAATGGCATCCAAAAACCATTCCAGCTAAATCTGCTCTCCAGAAACCATATGCAGTTCCCTCCCTTTAGAGCCCTACTATGTGCCCATACAGCATTTAATGAACACATGTGGATGTTTCTGTAAGCTACACACTCAGGGTAATAAATATAAATAATAAAAAAATAAGTAAATACATTTTTTTATTTCACCTGCACTTTACTCTAATTCCTGTGGAACACCTAAAGGGTTAACAAAGTTTCTAAAACAATTTAAAATGGGGTCATTTATCAATGGTTTCTATTATGTAAGTTACTTCAGAATTGATCAGTTTTGGAAATTTTCTTGAAAAATTTCTTCTAAAATTCTAAGGGTACGTTTACACAATTAAAATCTGTCACAGATTCTGTTGCAAAAAAAACTGACATTTTCCACCATGGATCTGCTAACAAAATTCCAACAGCCTCTCATCGACTTCAACTGAAAAAACGCCACCATGTGCTCATAGTAGTGTTTTTTTCCAGCACTAATTTCAAATCCACTTCAGAAGTGGCATGTTATTTCTTAGAACCCGCTTAAGAGTGGTTTTTGTATTGAAGTCAATGGGTAAGCAGGAAAAAGGCTAACGCTTTTTGAAGTAGTATTACATTTTTAGAAGCGTTTCTGCCACCAAAAGTGCTTCTGAATTTTCCCACCAAAGGGTGGATAAGAAAAACATGCTTTCAAAACATCTTCTAAAAACACTTCCAGATCCTCAGCCAAAAACTCTTTTAACCCTTTAAGTACCGAGCCACTTTTCACCATAAATCCCAGGCCGATTTTTGCAAATCTGACATGTCACTTTATGTGGTAATAACTTTAGAACGCTTTTACTTATCCAGGCCATTCTGAGATTGTTTTCTCGTGACACATTGTACATCATGACAGTCAAAAATTTGAGTCAATATATTTCACCTTTATTTATGAAAAAAATCCAACATTTACCAAAATTTTTGAAAAATTTTCAATTTTCAAAATTCCAATTTCTCTGCTTTTGCACAGACAGAAGTGATACCTCATAAAATATTTATTACTTAACATTCCCCATATGTCTACTTTATGTTGGCATCATTTTGTAAATGTCATTTTATTTTTTTAGGAAGTTAGGGCTTAGAAGTTTAGAAGCAATTTTTCAACAAAATTTCCCAAACCATTTTTTTGAGCACCAATTTAGTTATAAATAGAGTTGAGCGAACGTGCTCGTAACGAGCACTGTAGTGCTCGGATCCCCTGCGCTCGCATGGCCGCAGGCATCCGGATCCGTCTTCACCTGACTGTAAGTCAATGGGGGTGGATCCGTTTGGTATGACACACGAGATCGCCTGCTATTACAGTTTTTGTGAGGCAAGAGGGAAAAAATGGCTGTTTTGGCATAGTTTTAAAAAAAAAATAAATTTACAGCATTCACCTGGGAGGCCATCTCATGTAATATTTTTATAGAGCAGGTTGTTATGGATGCGGTGATACCCAATATGTCTAACATTTTTATTTTTGGAAATTTTTACACAGGTGCATTTTTGAACAGAATAAAATCTTTTTTTTTTTGTGTTTCCATTTTCTGAGAGCCATATTTTTTTGGTAGGGTTTGTCTTAGCTAGGGTCTAATTTTTTGCGGGACGAGATGACGGTTTGATTGGTACCATTTTGGGATTAATACGTGTTTTTGATCGCTTGTGTATTACACTTTTTGTGAGGCAAGGTGATCAGAAAATGGCTTTTTTTGCACTTTATTTTTTTATTTTTTACGGCGTTTACCTAGTGGGGTGGGTCGTGATATTTTTATAGAGCCGGTCGATACGGACGCGGCAATATCTGCTTTTTATTTTCCCTATTTTTTTACAATTTTTTTTAACTTTATTTTGGGAAATTACGCTTTTTTCTTTTTTACTAGAAACTTTATTTTTTCTAAAAAAAAATTTTTTTAACTTCTTTTTTCACTTTATTTTTTGTCCCAGTCTGGGAACTTTTGGGGTTCTGATTCCCTGCACAATGCATTACAATACTTCTGGATTGTAATGCATTGGCTGTAAGTGTATTACACAGTGTAATACACTTACAGCCTGCTGCCTGTGAGATCCAGTGGGCTGGATCTCACAGGCTTCCGTAGAAGGCAGCCTGATGCCTAAGAAAGGCATCGGGCTGACTTCCCTGCCATCGGGTCCCCGTCACAGCAGCGCGGGGACCCGATGGGCTCGCTCTCCCACCACAGATATTGCACATGTAATTGCACAGTGTAAGGGTTAATTCACCGGCATCGGTGTCTTCACAGATGCTGCTGGACCCCTGCAGCTGATCGGGCGAGCGCAGCTCCTGCGCCCGCCCAATCAGAGCGCCATAGCAGTACGGCGCTTGGATTTGTGTCCCGGCTTCCAGCGCCATACATGTACGGCGCTTGGAGTGTAAAGGTTAAAATACTTGTAAATACTGCTCTAAAGCGACCACCAATTAGAAATCTTCCGTCAAAAACATCCTGATCTTTCTGAAGCAGATTTTGATGTCTGAACATTCCCTAAGCCTTCTAACATCCTTAAAAAAATAAATATTTACAAAATGACGCCAACATAAAGTAGACCTATAATGAATGGAACAAGGCTGGTGAAGAGGCTGATCATACGAAGAGGGCTGGCCCAAAGGGAAGCCACCAGGAGTCTAAGAACTGATTTTCGCAAAACATTATTTTCTGACTAGACAATCCCTTTAAGAAATGAAAAATAATTTGCCACTGCCATTACTTAGCAACAGTCTATTTCATTGGTGAAGATATATGGTTCAGAAGTTCACAGTAATCGTTCCTCTTCTCTGCATGCGTCCTACTCAGAGCAGCAGTTAGGCCCTGGGATAATATGGCAGCTAGAAATTGGATTAGAATATTAAAATATGGAAGGTACATTTTTTGTGGGGTTGCATTATGATGTTGGGGTGTATGTAAGGGAGTTGGGGTAATATATTGTTGCATTGATTGTTTTTTTTATGTAGTAAGACTATACACATTAAAGCTGTACATGTTTCGAAGGTTGGAATAATGAATATTTTATTAAATGTTGCTATTTTTGTGGTGAAAATATCACATTACACAGCCACAAGGCTATCGATGCTAAAGTAATAGAACACTTTTCCTCACTGCCTTCCTTTTATTCACACTATTTAGAGGAAAACTTTTTGCACAGGTAATATCTACCTAAAAAGAATAAGTAGGAAAATATTTCAAATACTGACATTCAAGACTACACCATATGTAATGACGCCAGTTGTTAAGAGTACAGAAGTAGACATCACCCATAGCAGTTGCCTTAAAGGGGTTGTCCGGGTTCAGAGCTGAATCTGGACATATCCCCTTCTTCACCCAGGCAGCCCCTCTGAGATGAGGCATCGCGCAGGGCAAAGGCTTTTTTGTTTACATCTTTACACTGCAGTGTTCCCAGTGTTCCCACCTAGCAGTGTTCCCGGTGATGTCACCAGCGCTAATGGGCAGACTTTAGCGATGCCCTAGCCATTTTACAGGCTAGGGCAGCGCTAAAGCCTGTCCAAGGGAGCGCAAAGCTCAATGGGCAAGAATACTTATGTGAAGGTGAGCAATAAGAAAAAACATAGAAATTTGTTACATCTTATCTGTTACATCTTATGTTATGCATTTAACAATCATCTTATCCAGATAACGTAACAAGACTGCATTTAGCTTGGAACAGCTTACGCAAGATAGGCCTTCAGCACCTAGTTCCTGTTTTGAATGACGAAGAGAATATTAGTCAGCCAACGCCTGAATAAGACAAGGAATTAGATACTAGAAAGGATTTAATGGATACAAATGCACAGAGCTTACGCTATCACCAGCGACTCATTGCTGAATAAAATAATGTTTAGAGAGGCTAACCAATCAGCAACTCCACCTCCAAATGAGCCTGGCTGCAGTAAAGAGGTTTCCTGACCCACACTAACGTATCAGCTGAGAAAGGCCACTTTCACATATGCGTTATTGCTGTCTGGTTTTGATATCTGGCAGGGGATCTCAAAACCACAGTAAAAGGCATCCGTTTGAATAATACAACCGGCTGCATCAGTTCAGAGCGGATCTGGTTGTATTATATTGAAAAAACATCTGGCACTAAAAACATTTTTAATCAATGGGCACTGGATCTGGTTTTCTCAGGTCTTACAAAAACCGATCCGGCACCTTTGACTTACATGATTTTTGGTGACAGATCCGGCTTGTTCAGCTTCCCATGCCGCAAACAAAAACACTGCTTTATTCGGTCCAGCATGGGAATGCAACAAACCAGAAAGGAATGCATTCTGGTGCACTCCGTTCCGTTTTTTTTTTTCAGTTTTGCCCCCATTGACAATGAATGGGGACAAAACGGAAGCGTTTTCCTCCAGTTTTGAGATCCACTGCCGGATCTCAAAACCAGAAAGGAGAAAACAGATGGGAAAGTAGCCAAAGTTGTACAGGAACATCCCCAAATAAACTACAGTATGGTAATAGCAGAAGATAAAACACTAAAAAGATTCCTACTGCAATACCAAATGATATAATCCTAATGTATTACTTATGTTTTTGGTTCGATCCATGTAATTATAAAAGCATACAATTGTAAAAAAAAAAAAAAAAATATATATATATATATATATATATATATATATATATATATATATATAGTGTATGATAAACTAACATCAATATACAATAATAGTGTGCAATTATTTTATATATATATTGCTGCTACACTCTAATATACTCCAGGACTTTCTTCAAAAACAAGTGTATCACAAGGATATGTACACTAAGCATATATATATATAGTAGTATTATCTCACAGGGTCAAATTATTGTTAAAGGGGTTGGCCACTTTCTGGTTACTGTTGACCAATGTGTCTGTGAGACTATTATATGACACTTACTAATATAGTATTTGTTGAAATTCTGTGCCATTTTCTATATCTCATAAGATATGCCCTCTTGCTTGCCAAGTCTTTTGTGCTCGCCAAACAGAAGTCCTATCCGTAAAATGGCTGCTGATGGAGAGTCATGTGACCAGGCAAATCATCTCCATGTGGTGTTTCCTCCATTCACATACACTACACCTGCTATACGCACTTGTTCTGCTGGGAGTTTATTGTATGTGCAGTGCGTTTGAATGGAGGGGGTATCGTAGGAAGATGATTTGTCTGGTCACATGACCCTCCATACCATATAAAGATTGCAATGAAAGTAGAGAGGAGATAAATAAATGTCAGAAATAGTTGAGCATAGTGAAAATGAAAGGATATGTGCAGAGATGTAAAATAAAAAATGCAATTTGATAAAAAGACCACTAGAAATAGCTGAGTGTTACGGATCAGTGAGTGTGGAGCCACTGTGCCAACTAACTGGTTTGTCTTTAGGTTAAAAGGCATTATTCCGGCCCTCCCCAATAGTCACCCTTTAACCCCTGTACAGGAATCTGGACTTCATTGCAGGGGAGCAGTCAGACCAGTACCTCTTGGGATAGTCCTAGTATAGTTGGCAGCTGAAACACTGAAGTTAGAGTCTCTGGTGGAAGCACCAAACACACCAAAAATGCACTAAAACCGCAGGTACAGTGTTAAATGTCACTTGTGGTTTTTTTTTGCAGAACTTAACTGGAGGAAACTTGGCTGGAAACTTCACCACAATCACAGAGGCAGTCAGAACAGTCTCTAATACTGGAAATGCAGATATTTGGAGACTCTAGAAGAGCTTGCAGTCCGGGTAGTGGTGGATGGAAGAATAAGGCAGACAAGAACCAAGACTATAGCACTGACATGGCAGACCGACTAGGATGACTTGAACAGACTTGAACCGAACTATGACGTCAGGAGTACAAAGGCAGAATGGGTAGCAGCAGGAACACAGGATGGATAACGCAGGTAAATCGCAAGATAAACAATGAAGCACTAAGTCTTTTACTTTCACACTTTTGCTGGTCACAGGGAACCTTAAAGCTTAGGCACCCTCTGCCATTGGTGGGGAAGGTTTAGTAAGTGCGTACACTGGCCCTTTAAAAGGCAAGACAGGAGCGCGCACATGCCCTAAGGGCTCACTAGGCAAGATCATGTGGGCTGCAACATGGAGAAGATGCCGGCGACCAGGATGCCAGATGGTATGGTGAGTGGTTTGAGCAAAGTGTAGTGGATAGTGAAAAAGGGGCCATGATGAAACAGGAGGATATCATGGCCCCTATGATGATACAGGAGGATATCATGGCCCCTTTTTCAGTATCCTCTTCACTATGCTGAGCTATTTCTGTTATATACATTTTGCAGCTTACATAGTACATTGCTCCCTTGTGCAACTACAAGAAAAGAAAAAGTAGTGGAATTATGGAAATCACAGGATCAATAGATATGTTAATGATATGCAAATGATTATCAGGTATGAGCGCCACATGGAGAAATACACATACCTTGGCATGCTATCAATAAGGTTATTAATGGTTGTCTGAGGATTGTTCTTCCATGCTGAATGAACTTTCAAGATCCGTAGCTGGTAGCTCGTTTTGCAATTGCCAACCAATGACATCCCAGATGTACTTGATAGGAGACAATGCAGGCCATGGTAGCATGTTTAGGCCACCCAAATTGCTCACAGTAGCAACATGTGGCCTGGTCTTGTTCTGTTGAAAAATAGCTCCTGGGACACTTTGAAGAAATGGCTGTACCACTGGTTCCATGACCAAATCAATGTAACACTGAGCTGTTAATGGACTTAAAATAAAGACTAGAGTATGGCTACCAGACCCCACAGCTTAATCATGGGATTAGGACGCTGCCTTGTGAAAGCCTCTTCATGGCATTGCATACATGGTCTTCAGACAAATTCCAACTATCACTGCATCCTAGACAAAAGGTGGACTCACTGTTGAAGCAGATAGACCTCCATTCGAGCTGCCACAGCCCTCTTGCTATGCACCATGATAGCCTTTGAGAACAGTGTGGTGAGGTCAATGGAACACATGTAAGTGGATGTCTGTCTCATAGCCCAGTGTAGTGCATATGCCTTCTTATGGTTTCTGTAGATACTGTTTGTCGCTGTAGGCTAAGGATGTGCCGTCCGGTACAGAATAGATCATAATGTGACATTCTTTTAATTAGGCAATCTATCCATGCAGGGGTTCGTGTTTGTGGACCTCTTAATGTTATTCCCGATCATTGTTCTCTCAACCACCTGATCTCGCAGTATTGAATAGGGCTGACATCTCGGCCTAGACATGTAGCGAACTGCTGGAGTGATAAAGATCAGTTCAATGATTCTGTCGCTCTCATTTTGCAACAAGTGGTGATAACTCGTAAATTGATGAACAGGAGACATCGCACAATCATCCCACATGACTTGAGATTTATGAGGTTTCATATGGCTAAAAAACTTTGCTTTCACTCTGGCTTTTGTGCCTCTCTCACATGCCAAAGATTGAAGTTAGATGCTTGAACCTTTGATTACTTGCAGATCCAACACATGCTACTTTTGCATAACCTTACCACTTGCAATTTCAATATTGAGAAGTGTAAAATATAATTTACAAGGAAACCGTTTTCATATATATTCCACATGCTATGTTCTAGAGAAGTGAAGTTTTCCTTCTGTGAGTGATAGGCAGCAGATTAATCACAGATTCCTCTTCCACTTCACACTGATGATAGAAGTGTCACAATAGTCACTTTCTCACCTATGTATAGAACTTGTTAAATATTTTTAAGTGATACAGTTTGCCACTTATTCGCTTTTGAAGCCCTAGAGCTGAAAGCATTCCAAAAGCAACTTAATCTGATGTATCAGTATATAGCCCTATGAATAAAAGAAGGGCATTTGATGACATGTACAGTGCCTTGCAAAAGTATTTGGCCCCCTGGAACTTTTCAACCTTTTGCCACATTTCAGGCTTCAAACAAAGAGATATAACATTTTAAATTTTTGGTGAACAATCAACAAGTGGGTCACAATTGTGAAGTGGAACGAAATTTATTGGATCATTTAAACTTTTTTTGTAATAATAAAACTGAAAAGTGGGGCGTGCAAAATTATTCGGCCCATTTACTTTCAGTTCAGAAAACTCACTCCAGAAGTTCATTGAGGATCTCTGAATGATCCAATGTTGTCCTAAATGACTGATGAAGATAAATAGAATCCACCTGTGTGTAATCAAGTCTCTGTATAAATGCACCTGCTCTGTGATAGTCTCAGGGTTCTGTTTAAAGCCCAGAGAGCGTCATGAAGACCATGTAACACACCAGGCAGGTCCTTGATACTGTCGTGGAGAAGTTTAAAGCCGGATTTGGATACCAAAAGATTTCCCAAGCTTTAAACATCCCAAGGAGCACTGTGCAAGCGATCATATTGAAATGGAAGGAGTATCAGACCACTGAAAATCTACCAAGACCCGGCCGTCCCTCTAAACTTTAATTTCAAACAAGGAGAAGACTGATCGGAGATGTAGCCAAGAGGCCCATGATCATTCTGGATGAACTGCAGAGATCTACAGCTGAGGTGGGAGAGTCTGTCCATAGGACAACAATCAGTCGAACACTTCACAAACCTGTCCTTTATGGAAGAGTGGCGAGAAGATATCTCAAAGATATCCATAAAAAGTCTCGTTTACAGTTTGCCACAAGCCACCTGGGAGACACACCAAACATGTGGAAGAAGTTGCTCTGGTCAGATGAAACCAAAATCGAACTTTTTGGAAACAATGCAAAACGATGTTTGGCGTAAAAGCAACACAGCTCATCACCCTGAACACACCATCCCCACTGTCAAACATGGTGGTGGCAGCATCATGGTTTGGGCCTGCTTTTCATCAGCAGTGACAGGGAAGATGGTTAAAATTGATGGGAAGATGGAGTCAAATACAGGACCATTCTGGATGAAAACCTGTTGGAGTCTGCAAAAGACCTGAGACTAGGACGGAGATTTATCTTCCAACAAGACAATGATTCCAAACATAAAGCAAAATCTACAATGGAATGGTTCAAAAATATACGTATCCAGGTCTTAGAATGGCCAAGTCAAAGTCCAGACCTGAATCCAATTAAGAATATGTGGAAAGAGGTGAAAACTGCTGTTCACAAACACTCTCCATCCAACCTCAAAGAGCTCGAGCTGTTTTGCAAGGAAGAATGGGCAAGAATTTCAGTCTCTAGATGTGCAAAACTGATAGAGACATACCCCAAACGACTTGCAGCTGTAATCGCAGCAAAAGGTGGCGCAACAAAGTATTAATGCAAGGGGGCCAAATAATTTTTCACGCCCCACTTTTCAGTTTTATTATTACACAAAGTTTAAATGATCCAATGAATTTCATTCCACTTCACAATTGTGACCCACTTGTTGATTCTTCTCCAAAAATGTAAAATGTTATATCTTTTTGTTTGAAGCCTGAAATGTGGCAAAAGGTTGAAAAGTTCCAGGGGGCCGAATACTTTCGCAAGGCACTGTAGGTAAAAAAAACTGAAACAAAATAAACATAAAAACAGCAAAGAAAACATTAATGACCTAAGAGGCCACTGCATATAAGTGGGAAAAGTTCTCAGTGTCAAGCCAAGAACGACTGAATATGAAGCATATGCACCATTGTCATCTCACGTGCAGTCCTCAGTGCTTGGTACCTCTTCTGGGTTCCACAACTTGCCAGTCCCTCTCTACACGATGTGGCGCAGGTGCTCGTTCCTTGTTGTACTCAGAGGCATCAATATTCTATGAAGAGAGAAGGGATTCGCCCTCATCCACAGTTTTGACAATATGTTGGGTGCCATCCTTGGAGACTAAAAGCTTCACTGGGAATCCCCGACGGTAGGCTATCTTGTGGTCCCGGAGAGCCAGGGTAATTGAAGCAAGCTGTCTGCGCTGTCTCAGCGTGACGGCAGATAGGTCAGCATATAGTTTAACTGGTTGAAAAGTTGAGGGAAGTGACTCCCGTTTCCTTGTTTCTGCCAAAAGCATTTCTTTAATGTGGTAGTAGTGCAGGCGTGCCAGTACATCCCTAGAGGCAGAGGCTGGAAGATGGTTAGGCTTTGGCACCCTGTGTGCCCTATCTATCACGATATCTTGGGCTGTGAGTGAAGGTTAGATGGTTTGAATAAGAGTACACAAGTAGCCTTTCAGCTCCGCATTGGTGACAGATTCTGGTATGCCTTGAAATTTGATGTTATTTTTGCGAGGACGATCTTCTAGATCATTTATTTTTGCCTGCAGTTTTTCCACCTCCGATGTCAGCTCGTTATGAGAGTCCACCAGAGTGTTGTGAGAGGATGCAAAGTCTCTCATTTTGTTCTCTATATGTGACTCTAGGAATGAGCCCTTGGATTGAGGTATGAAGAGGTGAGATCAGTGAGTGTATTTCTGACTGGAGGGATTTGCTTACTTCTAATAACATAGCTTTAAGCAGGGTCCTTGACGCTGGTTGATGTGATGCATTGAACTGTTCCAAGTTTGGAATGGAGTGAAGGGAATCAGGGATTGGGGGTGAGTCACTCACCGGGTGAGCTGAGTCCTGTGCTTCCTGAAGTCGCGGCCTCCTCTTAGCCGGGCTGTTGGTAGAGGAAGAAGAAGATGGCAGCCACCAGGTGGGGGAACGATCCGCCGCATCAGCGTTGGACCCAGCGGTGCGAGGTGAGTCTTGATTCCTCGATTGTTTGGTGGTGCCCGGTGAGTTTTGTTGCGATCTGTGTGGATCTGCAGAGGGAGGTTGGTCTCCTGCTGAGGAATGCGATGTCGAGGCGGGAGAAGGCACCATGCTGCGGGTCTCCGTCAGGGAGGCCGGGGAAGGAGGGTCAGCTCCGTCATTGCCTTTGTCTTTGTCAAAATAGAAGTCCAACGTGCCTTGCTGTTGGCGGATTCTCTTCCCTCTTGCCATGTCAAGGATAAGAGAGGGGAAGGCGACTGATATGGCGAGTTTTGAGAGCTGAAAGCTGTGAAAGAAGTCGCTAGGTGCAGGAGCTCAGGAATCATGCAGCCATTAGCTTCGGCTTCCAAGCCACACCACACAGCATTGGTGACTTAACAGAACTGTATGCCTAAGCAGTTGCCAACCCTGCTCTGTGACCATACGTGGTCTGCTACTTCATGGATGAGTTTTTGTGCTTCCTAAACACTTCCAGACATACACCACAGAGCATTCTACCCTGACTAGAGAACAAAGTAAAAGATAAAACCTAACTCTTAATAAATCAATTAAAAAAATAAACGTAGTCATTTATGGAATATATAATCTATGTGCCCAAGGTGATGTATATAAACTAGTGCAAATATTAAAAAAAAGAATGGTCTTACCAGATGCTGAAGGTACTGTCTAGGAAAAGTGACTGTTCACTAGTCCAGAGTGGGTTGAGGTCGGATTGGGCAAACTGTCCCTAGTGATCTCTTCTATTCTCACCTGATCTAGTTGTCCAGGTAAGCAGAGTACCCGCCCTGAAAAGAGTGGGCCCTCTGGAAGGTCCCTACCAGCTAAGATACCCTGGAAACAATCCTAATGTGTGTTCCTCCACTGCAAAGAACGATATCTGTAGCTACACTGGGAGCCATGATAGGAGCCATACATCATACCTGGCTCATATGACCATCAATACTACTAGTCCATTGGGTGTGAATTTTCTCAAGTCCCCTGATGAGATTGGAAACAACAACCCGATTGAAATATATTGGGAGATTGGTTACCCCTTCCAGCAACGTGTTCACCCATGTGATGAGTATAAACAGGATTGGCATTAGGACAATTTTTAGGGCATCCTAGATAGCTGGTAAGGACCTTCCAGAGGGGTCAATCTTTTATTATATATAATATAATACAAAATGGTCAGAGGTTTTCAATGTGATATACAGTATAATGTACTGTGATAACATCCAGTATTCGCACACTTACACATTACCATATGTGCAGCAGTTAATTGTTAGCCCTTAGGCCAAAACTGCTTCTGTAACAGGAACAGCACATACAATAACAAAAAGCAAATACATCCTGCTGCCTGTTAGAACAACCACTTCCAATCTGACCATTGATGGAACCTTTAATTCTCAATTTCACCAGTAGAAGTAGTAGAACCATACACTTGACTTTGTCTGAAAGTGAAATTTATAGCAATTACAAAAAAAGATTGAGATAAAAGGCTAGAAAGTTATGAGATGGATAAATAGAAATACCAACATAAATTTAAAAAAAACATAAAACCAGAAATTAATATTAAATTTTTTCTTGAAGAAATAAATGTGTGGTGGATAGCCACAATCATTCTGCTGCATCAAAACTCTGCAACCAATAACAGAATAATGAAATGTACGTGAGTGGAGTTTTCAAAACCCAACTACTAAAAAATTGCTGCAGATTTCCAAATCATTAAAGGGGTATTCTCATCTCAGACAATGCTGACATTTCACTAGGATATGCCCTCATTGTCTTATAGGTGTGGGTCCGACCGTTAGAACCTGCACCTATATCAGGAATGGAGCCCCGCAAAGTGGTGGCTGGAGGATTCCGGTTTGGCCACCACCAAGCGCTCTCCCCATAAAACTGAATGGGAGCACCACTCCCATTCACTTCTATGGGCCTGACGGCAATAGCTGAGTCAGTTTTCGGCGGCTCTATAGAAAACAAATGGAGGGCAACTGCCAGGGGCGTATTGGCCATAGACCTTACAGGGAAATTTCCTGGTGGGCCGATGCCCACTTCACTGGAAGTTTTTGGGGATGTATTTGTGCTGCTGGCGGCAGTATTTTGTGATGGACTGTGGTATTTGGCTCTGTTGGGTGGTAATGTGCCACAATATGGTATTGCTGGCCCAGCCTTCCATCAAATTTGACCCAACTACAAAATGGGGCCACTTTTATTATTTTTTCCAGGGCCACTTTAAGTTCCCAATCCACCCCTGACAACTGCGCATGCTCAGTGCGTCCTCCACCAATTTCAGGGCTCTGTTCCCGATATAGGTGCTGGTCCCATAGATGGGACCTGCACCTATCAGACAATGAGGACATATCCTAGCAATATGCCCCCATTATCTGAGATGAGAATAACACTTTAACAATCCTTTTATCCTGTGCAGTTTCTGTGGATTGTCTTCACAGACTTTACCATCTACAATTCAAAGGTTGGAAATCCTGCTGACACACCCTAAAAGGTTAAAATCGGGGTCTTATTGACCACAGAACCATGAGAAGATCACACATTTTCCCCCCATATCACAGGCCTGAATATGGTCATCTACAACTATATTGTAAAGACCACACCACACCATACATTCTTGGATCTCAGCTTTCTGAAGCCCTGAGCGTGTAACATGTTAACTAGACATGTACACATTTAAAGCTTTAAACAGAGAAATGTTTCAATATCACGCAAGGTTACAATACGGGGTTGTGCCACCAATTAAATGTTATTTTAATATAATTCAGCATGGAAAAAAACTTCCTGTTTTTGTATTTTACTTTGTTACGAAATGTTCCAGTTATGAAATTCTATTTTCATTATTAGAATAGCACCTCTGGTGTTTAATCTGTATAGTAATGTGCATGTCCACTTACTGAGGTGGTCACACATGCTTATCTCCATCCTTCAAGTGCCACCAGTTACAGGGAGAGAGCTGCAGAAGAGCTGCAGCAGAAAGGACACATGCCTGAAATGCAGAAGGGGGGTGCTCCAGCATAAAGGGCACCCCCCTGAGCTATCAGACTCAATAGAATCCAGCAGAGCAACTGGAACAATGAATGGGGAGATTTTTGGTTCCAGATCAGGTTCTGGGCCTAGCTTTGTTAGAAAGAGATTGTCATGTACTATATGATCTCTGATTTTCATTTTTTACATCAGTCGTGGCATAACTTCTTTAAGGGTCAAGTAACATGCAACAGATTTCATAGAGAAATTTCTATGAATGTTCCAATTTTCTGAATGGGAAATGAGACCCTAATGAGATCATTGTTTTTTACTATATCTCTTAACCCCTTAAGGATGAAGCTACTTTTACACTTAATGCCGAAGCCACATTTTTTAAATCTGCCATGTGTCACTTTATTAATTCATAACTTTGGGATTCTTTCACCGATTCGACTGATTCCAAGATTGTTTTTTCGTGACACATTGTACTCCACGACAGTGGTAAATTTGAGTAAATATAAATCACCTTTATTTATAAAAAAAAAAATCCTAAATTTACAGAAAATTTGGAAAAATTTGTAATTTTCAAACTTTGAATTTCTCTGCTATTAAGGCAGATAGTGATCCCTCACAAAATAGTTATTACTTTACATTTCACATATGTCTACTTTATGTTGCCATCATTTTGTAGATGTAATTTTATTTTTTGGGGATGTTAGAAGGCTTGGAATTTTAGAAGCAATTCTTAAAATGTTTAAATTTTTTTAAGCACCAGTTCAGTTCTGAAGTCACTTTGTGGGGCTAACATAATAGCAACCACCATAAATTACCCCATTTTAGAAACTACACCCCTCAAAGTTTTCAAAACTAATTTTACAAACTTTGTTAACCCTTTATGTATTCCACAAGATTTAAAAGAAAATGGAGATGACATTTCAAAATTTCACTTTTTTTGCAGATTTTCCATTTTAATCCATTTTTTCCTGTAACACATCAAGGGTTAATAACAAAAAACCCTCAAAAACTATTACCCTGATTCTGCGATTTACAGAAACACCCCACATGTTATTGTAAACTACTGTATGGGTGCATGGCCAAACGCAGAAGGAAAGGTGCGCCAGATGGTTTTTGGAGGGCGAATTTTGCTGGACTGGTTTTTAGACACCATGTCCCATTTGAAGCCCCCCCCCCCCCCTCGATGCACCCCTACAGTAGAAACCACCCAAAAATGCCCATATTTTGGAAACTAAGGGATAAGGTGACAGTGTTATTGATACTATTTTGGGGTACATATGATTTTTGATCACTTTATATTACACTTTTTGTTAGGCAAGGTAACAAAAATGGCTGTTCTGGCTCAGTTTTTTTTTTTTTTACTGTGTTCACCTGAGGGGTTAACTAATGTGATATTTTTGTAGAGCAGGTTGTTACGGACGTGGCGATACCTAACATGCATAGTTTTTTTTATTTAAGTTTTACACAATAATATCATTTTTGAAACAAAAAAATCGTGTTTTAGTGTCTCCATTGTCTGAGAGCTGTAGTTTTTTTACTTTTTGGGCAATTGTCTCAAGTAGGGGCTCATTTTTTGCGGGAAGAGGTGACGGTTAGATTGGTACTATTTTGAGGGGTATATGCCTTTTTGATCGCTTGGTATTACACTTTTTGTGATGTAAAGTGACAAAAAATGGCTTTTTTGACCCTGTTTTTATTTTATTTTTTTTTATGGTGTTCACCTGAGGGGTTGGGTCATGTGATATTTTTATAGAGCGGGTTTTTATGGACGCGGCAATACCTAATATGTTAAGGTATTTTATTTTCTTCATTTTTAATCAAATAAAATGTGCTTATATGGGGAAAAATTGGATTTTTTAAAACTTTTTTTTAACTTTTTTATATTTTTTTTACATTTTTCTTTACTTTTTTTTTTTTTTTGGACTCAGACCCACTTGGTTCTTTAAGATCCAGTGGGTCTGGTGTTTTACAATACACTGCAGTACACTGTATAGTGTACTGCAGTGTATTTTCATTCATAGTAAGCCTGTTCAGGCTCCTGCCTTTAGCAGGAGCTTGATCAGGCTTACCTCTACCATGGCAAGCCGGACGAAACTGTCTG